>VVAS01014563.1:3230-23975 GCA_015103295.1 Ptychochromis oligacanthus
ATTTAAAACCTTCTTAGATAGAATTGCTATTTTGCAAAATTCAAGGCTATGGAGAAACATTGGAACTCCTGGACAACCACTGACGGTCATGCATGCTCATGGTAGTCCTAACATGGGAGTTTCTTTTACTGACCTGGGAATAGACCACAAATTTATGATGAAAAGAGGCAGTAAAAAATACCCATAAATAAATTATCAATACAAAATATACACATAACATAAAAAAAACTACTGAATTAATGCACTGTTATGGTTTAGCTATTCTGCAAGCACTCTACGGTGGTTCATTGCACAATGGGGTTAGAAATGTGAGTGAGGCAAAACAGAACAGAAAACAGGAAAAAGATTGTGTGGAAGGTACTGGAAATAGCTAACCTTTGTGTCAGATTTATATGTAAATGTCCATTAATAAAGCAAGTCTCAGAAAGGAGGATTTAACTTTTTGCCATGGACAAACTGCTTGTGTGACAGGTTACCAGAGTTGCTAGGTAACGCCCTTCATCCTTTAATAAATGAATAGGCTCATCAGTAGACCTTTTCCGCCCGCCTGTGTGTGTCAGAGAGCAAGCATTATGAACTCCCATATTATATTCTAACAGACTGGAATGCATTCAGAGATTGGATTTAAAATGTTTTACATTATGAGAGCTACTTCGCACCTCTAGATTTCACAACACATTTCGCACAGCAAACAGAAATAGATGGTGTCAAAATGCAAAAAACCCTTGTAGGGAGTGACTCACTGACAGTGTGGTAGTTGGTGTGTAGGGAATATATGAACTGCTTATTAGCTCTAACACTTCCTTTCCCTTCTTAAATCCTACAGCAAATGGCAATCCTTTGGAAACATACCCATTTAACAATTAAAAGCAGCTACATTTTAAGCTAAAGCAAAATGCACCACACTGGAGTATGAGTTGAAAAAAGAAAAACAATAGCTAAAACGATGTTTAAAATGTCTTTAAAGAAACATAATTGTGTCAAAATGTTTATTAATAAATGTATTCTGAACTTTTGGTAGAGGGGGTCTCCTAAATAATTCCTCAGGGTCATAATGAGGATTATCTTGCTCTGCCTTCTGAACTAGAGCCAGTCCCCAACAGGTTGCAGTCATTAGATTAGGCTAACTGTCGAGGGAAAGATGATTTATCCTACTTTTCATATGCACTGACGCTGAATAACATTTTGGCATGAGCTTTAATTTTTTTTTTCAACAGAAAGGCTGCTATTCCAGAGAAATGAAAACATATGTACACACCCATCTATTGTTCCATTGCTTCACTTCTGAAATAAAATAACAGCGGACGTACTTACATCGTTGTAAACAAAGATGCAATGCATAAAACAGAAGCAGAGTGCAGTGGGAGCATGCAACAGGAGAGAGGGTTATATACAAGTCTCTATGTCCGTAAGCATTAAATGTACCTTGCATTCATCTACTATAACAGAATTGTTAGCAGTGGCACTAGCAGTCGTGGTAGCGGTAGCGGTTAAGACGCACTGGTTGGAATTGTTTTCATGGTGGTTCTTCATGTCATCGTAATAAGACTGGGTCTTCGTCATCATTTCAATGTCATCGGACTTAGCCATGTGTGCGTCCAGCTCATCCAGCTCTGCCTTCGACATGTGGTACACGATGCCTGCACCGTAGGAGTCACCCACCACATTCACTGAGGTCCTGAATCGATCACTGATGAAACAGAAATCAGCATAAAAGACAGCTTTGCACACTAGGAAAGGTTTCCAGAACCCTAATACAGAAGCAAAGGGAAATGTATGTTGCAGTATGTAATCACAATATACATTTTTCTTTTGTCAAACTCACAGCAGCCAATCGACAGCAACCAGGAGACTGATATCTTGGGTTGGCAGGCCCACAGCAGTTAGGATCAACAGCATAGTCACCAGACCGGCACTGGGAATACTGGCGGCCCCAACACTGGCCAAGGTGGCTGTCAGACTGGGTGAAAACATAGGAAAGCAGCACTCAATCAAATTCTCCAAACCCACTCGCCTAACCTCATTCTTTACACCCCGATGCACCTCTCCAAACACCAATGAACATTACAGCCCTGCACCTCACAGATGAAGACGTTCATTTCGATGGTGCTTGTATAAGGAGCACAAGAGTGGGTCCTCTATCGTTTATTATAAGAGGTTTATAGAGATGAGAGTGAGATAGGATGTTTAATTTGAAGGTTCATGGATTTATATGCCATAAAAATGTCAGAGCTAAGGTAATCTATCTGCAACTCACTGCATTATGAGAAGAGTATTTTAGAAAGATTGTTACGATGAAAAGAGCAAGTGATTGGTGTTTCTGACTAAGCTTCCTGGTAAGCATGAGACACGGCATTAGGGCATGTGGTTACTTGCTCTTGGTGCTTTATTTGCTGCAATGTAAATTTCTTCTCCACTCACAGCTAAGTGCCACTACACTGGTACTGAGTTTGTCCTTATTATTATGATCTAACTGTGGGAACTAAATTTAACTCTCTAAATCATGGGAATTGCAATTCTTAGTGTGGTGTGGAGAAATTGTAGTCAAATTAATCTGTTCTGGATGAGTCCATTTCTGAAACTTATTTTTATACAGGAGTAAGATAGGACGGGATGTTAAATATTAAGTACAAAGCTGTGTTTTTTCTGACCTGACAGTGATAATCTGACCAGGGTCAAGGTTGACACCGTTCATCTGGGCAATGAAAATGGCAGCCACAGCCTCATACAGGGCAGTTCCATCCATGTTGATGGTGGCACCGACTGGGAGCACAAAACGAGTGACTCTTTTGTCAATACCCAAATTCTCTTCCAGACAACGGAAGGTGACAGGCAGTGTACCAGCACTGGAGGGGAAAAGCAAAAGTCAGATTATGAATGTATAATCATTTATATAAATATTAGGACACAGTCATCTATTCACCCATCCATCTATTCTGATGCTGACCTGGAGGCTGTCCCCAGAGCAGTGATCCAGGCCTGGAAGATGCCCAGGAAGAAGGTGAAGGGGTTTTTCCTGGTGATAACAAAATAAATGCTGGGCAGGAAAATTGCTCCGTGGATGATGAGCCCAATAATCACTGTCACCATGTACATGCCCAGCTGCCTACCCACGACCTCCAGGTCCTTAATAGAAATGATCTTGCCACAAATCAGACAGGCAATACCAAAGGGAGAATACCTGATGAGATGAAAAAGCATATGTTTAATCGTTCAGCTTTAGATACAAATTAGTATCTAAAGCTCTGACAAATTCTGCCTATCATAAGTAGGCTATCATCTTTTAAAATGTTAAAATGACTTGACAAATAACTTGAAATGAACAAAAAAATACATTAAATTAAGTCATTTCTGACTCAAATGACTTAAATGGGTTTCAGAATGAGTCAATGGGAATCTTGGGTGACACTAACCACATGATCATGATGACAAGTTTCATCACAATCTCATTGAGGATATTGAAGAATTCAATCATGAGTCTGGCCTTCTCTCCCATCTTGCCCATGCAGATGCCAAATGCAATAAAGAAACCAATCAGACCTGTGACAGAAAATCATAAATGTGTCAAACTCTGGATACCAATGCTGAAGGGTGAGATGTGTCCAGCATCAGGGAATTGATATGATAGGTTTTCCATTTAAAAACCAATAGGCCTGTCCAGATATTTGCAACTGTCAAAACCTATTTCCAGTAATTCTAGCCTCATGACTCTAGAGTATGACTGAAGCAACTGAACAACTATTTTCCATGAAATTAAATCAAGAAGTATATGGTGACAAGGGAATGAATCCAAATGACTTTGATTATTCCCTGACTTGTTCTCTTTCCATTGTGGTTTTGATGGAAATGTCTCAACTACTAAACATTTATAGCATTTCCATCAGCCATCCATCTCTATTTCTGTGTATTGTGCTAGTTAGCAAATGCTGGCATGGTGATGGCTAAGCTGGCTAAGATAATGATTGTGCTAAATACGAATATATACACTGTATATACCTGTTTAGCATCAGCATCTTAGCTTTGCCACTGTGTGTATGTTAGCATGCTGATGTCAGCATTTAGCTCTAAGCACTTTTCCTAAGTAGGGCTGTAATCTTGTTTAATGTTACTTGTCCATTAACTGTAGCTACAGTACTATGTGTTTTCAGTTGGAATAAGTGTTACATACCCAAAACATTCATGCCACTTTTGAACTGCAGTGACTTTTTGATGATGTACTGAGGCTCCTTTGTAATGTTAGCCACTAGGCCCTCCATAGCGGTGGTATTGGCATCCTCCTCAATAACCACCTCCACCTTCTTTGTGACTGTCTGAATCTGAAGTAAATTAAGCATAAAGCATAATTAGTGATGAGCTGAATGACTGGAATTTTGTTTGCTTACATGTGCAGCTGTTTTGGCAGATCAGGCATCAATGCCCGTAGTTCTCTGTTGGTAACCTCTGCCGGACACTTAATGAATATAAGCCTAATCATTTTCCGGCACACAAGTTTGTTATTTTCTCTGACTTTATCTAATATTCCCTATTAACTGACTGGATGGCACTCATCCAGTTCTAATATAGACCTTGAGATATCACACACAGACCTTCTAAGTGTGAATAAATCCTTTTAATCCATTACCTGCTGGAAACAAGCCTGCACCAGATTCTCTGGGAAAAGGTTCCTAATCAGGTCAAAGAAGGCATCCAGACTGGACACATCTTCATTTTTCTCGCCCTCGCCCAGATTCTCCTTCAGTTTGGGGTTGCCAGGGTGAATGACTAACACCAGGATGACTCCCAGGACAGCAGCAATAACAGTGGTGGACATGTAGTAGACCATAGCTCTGGTGCCCAGGCGACCGCTAGATTTGGCATCAAGACCGGCTAGACCTGCACCCAAAACAAGCAAGATCATGTTTGCCTGGTAATTACTAGGTTGTATTCAATGGAAATGTTGACTCAAAGCTGCGAGACATGAAGGCTGTATGCAAAGACAAATAGTAGATTATATAAGGGTATCATGTGGATTATGGCTTTTTCATCGTGTCCATTTTAGTGGTATTAGAGCAGCAAAAGATGTAGATTAGGAACTTAATACTCCTAATATATTTAGCTGTGATCATTTACACTGCACCTGTGATTAAACTGGAGATAATGAGTGGCAGGATCAACATCTTCAGCATCCTCATTAGGATGTCTCCAGGAAAAGCAATGACCATGACAATATCTGGGTGGAGTGGGGCAGCAACACGAAGCAGCATCCCTGCTACAGCCCCCAAGATCACACCTGAAGTGCAAGGAGAAAAGTACATGAGTGAAAATCCCAAAATGTGGAATCATGTCAGAGATTTAAATTTCAGAAACAAAGCAAGTCAGGTATTACATGAAAATAAAACATAACAAAAATATTATGGTTGTATTCTTGGTTACTTGAGAATACCTTCAGTTCAAACTATGAAATAACAAATAATTCTCTGATGATTTGTCCTTGAAGACATCTTAGTAACTGCTTCCTGCCTCATCATTTCAGTTGTTTGGTAATGTACAAGAAGATGTCTGCTAGAGGACAGTGGGTTATGGGGATAAAACGGAAACCTGCTGAGAGAGAGTAAAGCTCATGGAGGATTAAGATCAGATTTCTTTAAAGCAGAGAGGAGGAAGCAGCATGTCAGGCTCACTGGTGTAACATCTGTCATCCCTGCAAACTCTAAATTTTTTGAGGACTTTTTTTTTTTTCAAAAGATTCAATAAATGACAAGAAAAAGAAGTGTTTGACACTATTCTCAGGCTCACTTTGTGTCTCATTGAACTATTTCTATTATTTACATATTATCTTATTATCTTTCTTTTTGCAATTTTACCTTTCCTCTGGGCTCCATTCTTTAAAGGCCTCAATATTGTGACATTTGAAAGATCATCTAGTCTAAAAAAAAAAAATCCCTATTGACCCATAGACCCATAATGTCTCTTCTAACTAACAACTCTTTTCCTGCCACATGCTGTTCCTGCCAGAAAGTAAAGATGACCTCTGTATGCTCCCACCCCCCACTCCCTTGCCTACCAGGCCTGGTGGTTGGCCTCTGTGTCTGTCTGTCTTAGGCCAGACAAAACTCCAACATCCTCCCGGGGCTGCACTTCCTCTGCCAAAGATAACACACCCCAATATATTGTTTCATAACACAAACTGATCACAAGCCCTCCAGCATTTCTTTTTAATCAAAGTTGTCTTCAGTGCTTTAATCTATCCCCAAGTCTAGCAGCATCCTGTGGATTCTGCACACCCAATGGTTTTGGATGGCACTTGATTTCCTGTGCCTTCTCTTTGGAACATTTACAAGTTCCCATTCAGGGTCTCATCTGCCAAGTGACAGATGATCAATGATCATGCTGGCTCACTTGGTTTGTGAGGGTCCAGCCAAATGCCATGAAATGTACACATTACACAAGCTCACACAAACCCACATCCATACAAGTGTGATACAGTTAGATACTAAATAAGTCAAATGTACACACATTTTTTAATTTAGAGTTTAAAGGCTCACATCCTGTACTTATAAACAGTATGATTGGGAGGGACCACATAAATGTCAAGCACAACAAACTATCAAAAGTATGTACTGCTTAAATAAATGCAATTTAAGACTAATGGGCTTTCATTTTTTTCACTTTTTATTTTTTCCCTTGTAGCTAAATGAGCCACTGCGATAATGAGAGTGCTTTTCATGCATCACAGAGGCTGTTTTGGGTGTCCAGTGCAGCACAGAGCTGTTGATAGCAACAGGTGGCACAGAGCTGGGGAAGTTCAGAACACCCAGTCATCTTACTGTCTGTTACACTGAGCACAGATGGCATCTTCTCCACATATTAAAAGAAGGCTGCATGATTGAGCTCTGAGTTAACAGAAGACTGAGCTTGGTGATAGTCAGTATCCACGTTTAGCCCTGCCCTGCTTTTTATTAGGCTCTTGAGACAAAAGAATGAAAGAAAAACGTGATGATGAGGTAACTTACCAAGGACAGTGAGAGTGAGAAGAAGGTTCTTGAACATTTTGGAGCAGATTTTGGCACATTTTGACTGGGGCCTGGCCTCAATGGGCTCCAGGTGACTCTCGTGCATCCTCACCTCCACTTGTTTAGGCATACTGTTGGCACTGTGACAGACAGAAAGAACAAATGAAAGGCCTGTTTATTAAATGTAAAACCATCAAGCCAGACCATGTCAAAACCACACTCTTGGCCATAGCACATTTCTGATCTCTATGCAGTATATCACATGGTCATATTCTGTCATGTGTGTCCACTGTGAGAAAGAAGGCTCTATTAGTTCTACAACAAAATACAGGATCCTTTGAAAACTGTTTATAGCTCAAATGAAAACACTGCGTGATGAAAAATGTTGAGCATTCAAGCATTGCCAAGCTGTCACTTTAACAGTTTGTTCATGGCTAAGAGAGCACTCCAAAAGATGAAAGCTGCTGCTTCTGAAATCGCAATCCTTTGGGGCAATACTTCAGACATGCAGCATCTCATGTCAGTTTACTTGAAGGGCCATTGTGAAGCCCCAATTTCCTTAGTACAGTTACAGTTTTATGCAAAACTGTTACCCCATATTGTGACAAAATACCACTAGCTGTTCAAAATTTTGGTAGACTTTACATTAGTTTTTACAATGCACAGATTGAGCAGAGTTCTAATTTTGAAAGTGTTGTTATCATTATGACAGTGAAACATAGAGACATAAAGTAGACATCAAATTAGCATATTATTTATTATTAAGTTATGTGGTTTACACTATAGACAAATACCAGCAAAAGTTCTCTCGTAAGAGCCACTGTATATCATTATTCATCCTCAAGCAATGAAAAAAAGAGAAAGAGAAAAAAAGAAGAAAATGCCAAGCTGTCAAATGTTTGGTGAAAAAAAAAAATGCCAGTTCAGATATACTCTCTCTCTCTCTCTCTCTCTCTCTCTCTCTCTCTCTCTCTCTCTCTCTCTCTCAGTTATCAGTCAAACTTTCATAATCATAGGGAGAGGGGGCGTAATGAATTAAATAAAACATGATTTCCCATAATGAGCAGCCCAGAGCAGTTTCCTCCAGTCCCATTGAGGTGTGAATATACTTTTTTAATGAGAAGAGAGCCAGCTGTGTCAGTCACGTAACACTTAGGCAGGTGTTCAAAAACTGTAAGAGAAAATGACTGAAAAAAGAGAAAATAACAAGCTTTGTATTAATCCTTCTGCACGTTAAAGGAAAAATAGATCAGATTATCTTGCTTGGTTTGATAGCTCATTTGTATATTGATAAACCAAAAGTGACTTTATTCCTATTCAGTAAACCCATTAAAATTTCTGCTGTGATGCAAGACGCAGAGATGAAATAATGTGACCCCTTACACCTGAGGTTCATGGTCTAAAACACACAAATCAGTGATGAAGGTTATGTTGGTTTTATTTTTTTATTTTTTTTTTTGTCCAAAACACTTCAGAAATATTAATCATGATGGTTTTTTGTTTTATTTTTTTCAAAGCTTACGCATTATCAAAGGCAAAACAGGGGGCTCAAATCAAGAGGCTGCAGCTGTTTTTTGTTTGTTTTTTGTTTATTTGGTGTAAATGGTTCCCATCTGTAGATGTGCACTCTTTAATATTACAGCAAAACTGCATAATTTACAGCAAATTATTTTCAGACCCACTGGCTATTGGTGACTGACCCCTAGGGGTTCACAGGCCCCATTTTGGGAACCACACCCTATTAAGAGCTTTCTCACATCCAACAGGCTTTGGCTCTAAACATTATATTTAGAATTTCTCATATTATTAGACGAAAATCTGATCTATTTGCACAAAGAGTGGTATTAATGTTTATATTTTTAGAATTAATTTTCTTTTCTTTTTCTTTTTTTTTGTTTCCGTATCAGATCACCTCCTCTATTAGTTTCAAAGTCAAAGCTTTTTAATAGCAGCCTTTATTTCTAACTCCAAACAGGCATCTCCATAATTATGCATGAGAAACAGAAAGGGAGAAGTAGAGACATATGGATGAGAAGAAAGTAAAAAATGAAATACTTTGGGGTAATATTTTTCTCCCTTGAATCACCTGCTATTCCTCTGTGGGTGTCAAAATACAGCCTGTATCCAGTACAAGCCTTTAATCCTACAACACCAGACTGTGTTTCCTCCCCTTAGCAACAGGTTTTTGTCCCCTCCTTCCAACTCCTCTTACAGTTCGGTCTGGTTGCTGAATCAACAGCATTGCTGCCAGGTTGTCATGGTGTCTGATTGTTGAGTATCATGTCACGCGCCCCATCACAGCCGGACGTCCCCTCTGAGCCTGCAGCCCATACCACGACCGCCACACGAGGCTGGCAAAAACGGGGAAGCCAGGAGAAGTTGTTGCTGTTGTGTTGTCACATCTTGTAGTCATAGTGTAACAGAAACTGTTTCTCCCATGTCAACCCTTCAAACACTACACAAGGGTATTTTTTAGAGGTCCTGTAGGAGATAACTGATGATTGTTTCTCTGTTTCTTTGGAACCCTATAAATACGTCACATTTCACACTTTTTCTCATGTATTTACTTAGGCATTAAAGAGTGAAAAAATATAAAATCTTGATTGTCCACATGCAGTTACATCTGTTTTAAATTGCATGTTTTGACAATGAATGACAACACTACTGGATTCATTCAGAGCAACCAGAAGAATGGTCAGCATTTATCTTTCATTAACAAAAACAAATCAGGTCCCAAATTTTACTTGAAATCTTACTTGATTGAAATCATTAGGAAGACTATGTGCTTGTGTTACTCGTACTTTACATACTTAAAGTATATTATTGGCTGATTGTTATTCATACATTGACATGTAACAAAAATGGGGAGTTGTGCACAACTGTGTTTAAAATATAGAGTGAAATTAAACTGCACAAATATGATCACAAATATGATCACAAAACAAGAGTTTGCTTTTGCTTTGGTGCTAACATTAACATTACTGAAATTCAACTTGGATGTTTTTGTTTTTTTTAATTGTTAATGATTGATAAATCATCTTGCATGAATATTGTAAAGGGGGGCATGCCAGAACAAAGTTTTAGAGATTTTATATAATTAAGTCATTACAGTGCATCCTATTCTAAGATGATTGTTATTGTTTTCTATGTAAAGTCATAGTCTGCTGTAAGTATACTTGCAGCAGACTATGACTAGAAAATTTCAGACTATGACTATAAAAACAAATAAATAGTATTACATGACTATAACACTAGCTATAACTAGCCATTTCTGTGTACTGTTGCAGTGAATTAAAAACTACACTGTTTTCTTTCGAAACGTGGTGAAGTAGTAATGATAATGATCTCAGCAACAATGATAAACCCCTTTAATTTCAGTAGGTTAGTGTAGGCTTAAATGTTAGATTGAAATAGTGAAGGTTACAGTTTTAAAATCCACATCATTTTATGATCAGAAATATATTTTGGAATTGAGTATGAGTGGGCTACAACATTTGCATTATAGGTGACCACTGGTAAAACCAGAGCTCTGATGTCTCCAAGGCTCCTGGCCCTCAGGGGCAAGAGTCTGAAAGGGAAAGCTAGAGAGGAGACTCTGAGGCCAGGCCAGCTAACACAGCAGCAGGGGCTCTCATCACTCTCTCCACACTTCTGCTGTCAGGGCTTTTGTTTCAGCAGCATTACTTACTCACAAGGCCCTGCCTCCCAGGTAACTGCCCTGCTGAACTGGTGCTGTTGCATGGAGAGACAGTGCACAGGCTTGGCAAAGCCCTCATAGAATGTGGACCAACTGAATGATAGCCACAGAAAAAGAAAAGTACACTAACCGCTCTACTAAACCACAGACTCATTACTCCATATCTGGAAACTGTTTTATCCACACATGCCATCACTCTGATAAGTGTAGGTGTTAGATGTTAGACTTGCTGCATCACCAACAAAGACAAAAGCCTTTTCTTTATACGCTTTTCACTTTTCTTAAATACAGACAGTGCAAATGCAGAGAAAAGCACAGTGTTCCTGTAACAACACAGAATAGGTTTGAGATATATTAAAGCTGTGGGCAATGGCAGACAGGTAATTTAAACTTTCCATGTACTTTGTGTTTGAATCCATCATTTGAATAATTCTGAGAAATGATATTTTGCCTCGCATTGTTTTGTGTCTCTTTGAGAAGAAAAGTTTCTCGTCAGATCCATCTCTGGTGAAAAGATGCGGTATAATAACAGGGTGCAGATTTGATTTCAGTCGTCAACTCTGTTGCTGCTCTTGTGCATCTGAATCCTCCACAGACCGAAGATGGATTTTAACAACGTTGTGTCTTCTGCTTTCCTTCACACGTTTTCATTTACTTCCACTGACTATTCAAATTTACAGCTTACCCCCTGCTGTCATGGCATATAGGAGAAAAAAAACATCAATAAACAAAAAGGTAGCATGTTGAACATTTTTGCAGGCATCACGCTGTGTTTTTTAAATGTTCTTTTTTTTTGCTCTAAATGTTTTGGCATTTACTTAGTAATTATCTATGCTTTAATTCTCATCAACCAAATTTGAAATACTCACAGTAAATATGATTGTTTACCACATTTTGCTCTTTGAAGACTCTCATCAGTCATTTCCAAACAATTTTCTCTTTCCTCAAAAACACAAACTTTTGTTCTTCCCTCAGAGGAAAATGCTTTTTTTTTTCTCCATGGCTTTGAGCTAGATAGCTGGGAATACAATAACACAATTCATTTTATTATTGTTTTGTTTTGTTACACTATATAAACTTAAATGATTTCAGTAACATGTCACATTTAGTGTTTTTTCTCCTGTTTGACATGTGGGGAGGGATTTTGTTTTATTTAACCAGGAAGTGTCTGTAGACACATTATTTTCTTTCACGAGAATGACCTGGCCAAAAAGGCAACCCAGATATATGTCACATAAAAGTTTTACAGCATTCACATAACTTTATACTACAATAACCAATGACCTGAGAGTAATAAAGAGGAGAGTGAGACTATTTACAACAGTTACACTCTTTATGAAAGAGGTTTTAAATGTTTACTAATGAAGTTTATCTTAGGATGATCTAGATTATCTGGTCGGATATTTGTTTTAAAGAGAGTTTACCAAGAATGGGTTTTGAACTCTTAACCAGTAGGCTTAGGATTGGGGTATTTTTTTTTTAGCCACATGCTAAATGCACACATTTTAAAAATCACAAGATGCTACTTTCCAGATGAGTTCTTATATATTCATTTTAGATTCAGCCATCAGAAGATGGGTACACTGTGGTAATAAAGGGATGGATGTGGTCAGCAGCAATACTCAGGTAGGCTGTGGTGTTTAAATGATGCTCAGTCAGTAAGGAGCCCACAACCAGCCTGAATCATTGATACAAGGCAGGATGGATCCATGCTTTCATGTTGTTCATGCCAAACTCTGACACTGCCATCTGACTGTTGCAGCAAAAATTGAGACTCATCAGACCAGACAATGCTTTTCCAATCTTCTATTGTCCAATTTTGGCGAGCCCATGAAAAGCGTAGCCTCAATTTCCTGTTCTCAGCTGACAGGAGTGGCACCCAGTGTGGTCTTCTGCTTCAAGGTTTGATGTGTTGCGCATTAATAGATTCTCTTCTGCATGCCTTGGTTGTAATGAGTGGTTATTTGAGTTACTGTTGCCTTCCTATCAGCTTGAAGCAGTCTGGCTATTCTCCTCTGACCTCTGACATTCTGACATCAGCAAGGCTTTTTTGCCCAGAGAACTGCCGCTCAATTGATATTTTCTCTTTTACAGACCATTCTCTGTAAAACCTAGAGATGGTTGTGTGGGAAAATCCCAGTAGATCAGCAGTTTCTGAAATACTCAGACCAGCCTATCTGGCACCACAACCACGCCACATTCAAAGTCACTTAAAATACCTTTCTTCCCCATTCTGATGCTCGATTTGAACTTCAGCAGGTCTTCTTGACCATGTTTACATGCCTAAATACATTGAATTGCTGACATGTGACTGCCCTATCAGAGATTTGCATTAATGAGCAGTTGAACAGGTGTGTCTAAAAAAGTAGCCAGTGAGTGTATTAATTTTGCTTCATATTTTTCAACTAGTCATCCACACCCCACCTGCAGTGGCTCCTCACCTCACCAGTGGGGACTTCCCCACAGTTTGAGAACTACTGCCCTAATGCTAGATGGGTTGCCAGTGATCCAGTGGATGTTAATGGGTTAAAAATAAAAAAAAACAAAAAAAACCCCAAAACACTTGCACTGCTTATGCAACTGAGAGAGGCGGGGTACACCCTGGATAGTCTCTAGTCCATCACAGCGCTAACACAAACAACCACACACTCAAATCCAAACCTACGACCAATTTAGAATCACCAATTAACCTAACATGTTTTTTCGACTGTGGGACTTCCCACGGAAAACTCACACAGGCAGGTTTGAACCCCAAACCTTCTTGCTCTGACTAACCATTGTGTACCCAAATATCACCTTTACTTGTGTGGTTTTCACAGTGCTATCTGCTCTACCACCAACACTCCCATAACCAATGGGAAAAAACAGATAAAAGATAGTGAATGATGATTTGAACCAAATTTTCATGGTTCCCAGAAGATGGATCCATGACTTCTGTGGTCCTGTGACTTCTTTCTATCGCCACCACAGGTGCTTTAGAGTAAAATGTGTTAATACACTTTTTGTCTGCTGTTTCTGTCACATCAAGACAAACTGCTGATTTCTACTGTGCAAAAAGTTTATAATTTTTAAGCAGGTTCTTTGATAGCAGTAGGGTGTCTTTCTGTTGAGGACAGGTGTTTAAAGACTTTGGGAGTCGAACTGAGCTTTTAAGATAAAACATGTTTTCAAACTGCTGCAGGCTTCTTTCTCAGGCTGTTGCCACACCTGTGATTTTTCTGATAACGGATATTAGTCCTGAATGTTTAGCCATTGCTTGTGCCCATAAAAAAGGTGTTATCCTAGTCTCGTCCTACCCATTTTCCTGTGAGTGCTGGCAGAAAGGGGACCATTCAAGATTGAACATTTTTAAGTGGGCAATAAGAAGTTATTCTCAGTCAAAGGGTCACTACCTACTGGTGCTAAAGTCTTTAATGAATTTAAAGCAATCACATGTGTTTTCTGTATATATCTGTTCATACCTGCATTATGTTTGCCTATAATGACTTAGAGAGAGAGGGATGTCTGCAAACTTGAGTGCAGCTCCACCACCTCTCCCTTTCTTGGTGCAGCTTTGTGCGCCATCAAAGGCCCTGAGCAAAGAGACATGAGCCTTAATTGTTGTGCTTTATCAGGGGGATAAAGGCGGGATGGGCAGCAATTTAGGCCGCCTTTATGAGACTACAAAGTGTGACAGACTGACAGAGAGATAATTGGCAGAGAGGGGAAAGGAGGATGGGATGAAAGAGGAGAATGATGGAGAGATGAGGAGGAGAGGGGACGTAGATGGAAGCTTGTTTGATCAACAGAGAAGAGCAGAGGAAGGTGAAGTGAAACTCAACCATTGGTATGAAAATATCCTGCCTGTTTTGCAGGAAGGAAAATTAGTCACCCACCTATTGACTGTATCATTCACAACTCCGATTGAGCTAAAGAAATTGTGGAGGAAATTATATCAGAAGCTCAGTTTTAACTGCCTAAATGCATCACATTCTTCAAAATTGTAATAAGTGCATTGATTTGTTTAGTAAGCTTGTGAATGATGTGAACCCTTTTCTTTGCATTAAAGTTTCTTAAATGATTCAAAACTAAACAAAGTGTTTGCCATAACAGTCAGATGTTAAATGTGTGCCCTTGACACTTTGAACGATTTCTTGAATTTAAATGTTTGCAGAGTTGAGAGTCCTTTTGTTGGGGTGTTACGTGGTATTTTAAGGCTTTGGATACACTATAGCTCCTTAGTTTTCATGCACTCCACAGCTTGTTAATGTGACAGGATAATGTTGGCCTCCTTCTATTACATCTGAACTAATGTGTTTGTCTGATTTTACTGTGGCGATATGCAGAATGTAAAACAAAAGCTTAGCATCATTTCCAATCTGTTCTCTACTCCACGCACTAATTACTTTATTTAGCTTTGATGCATGTTAAGAAATGAGTCGGGAATGGTCAAAAATCTCTATTTTATTATACTAAAGAAACATTAGCTCAGTCATTCCCACAAATCATACACACTCTAATCATTCCTGAGTTCACACACTGCCTGCGCAGCCCTGAATCCCTGTCCCTCTCCTCTTCACTCCTCTTTTTTTCTTCTCTCCTCTCCTCTCCACCCCTGACATAAATATATGAGTGTTTTTATGTTCGCACTGAAAAGGCGTCACTAAGTTAAGTGGCCTTGTTGTATTCTGCCTGGGCCCTAACGGCTTCCAGTGGGGGGAGTGTGGATGAGAGGGGGTGGCAGAGGTGGTGGTGGTGGGGGTAGATGAAGGAGAGGCCTGCAGCACCATGCCTAATCAGCCTTTCTCGCCAGGGTCAAGACTTTCTGTCTGGGTCCGTGGTGCTCCCTGCCACCGAGGACTCGCCCATTCAAGCGCACAATGTCCCTGTCAGTCCTGACAACACTTCCTGCCTCTGCTGGCTCCAGCCCTCGCAGGGATACACAATATTTCACAGCTCCCAACAATGGCCTGTCTGCCTGCACCCACCATATGGTTACTATGGGCCACAATATTGACACACATCACTAATTATTCAAAGAGCTGAGAGAGAGAACAAGGAAGCAGAGGAGAGAGGACCTGAAAAAGGCGTCTACCGGTTGGTTTCCTGTGTATATTATAATAATGTAACATTATACACTGCATTATAGTACAGACACTTTGGTTAGGCTGATTTTGGCAACTTTCTATGCACCCATTTTTTTATTTTTACATCATATGAGGTACATTAAATATTTCTCATATATTCAATTTTTAAATTAACATAGGTACATGAAAAATATGACAAACACCTACAAAAATGTAAAAATCCTTCTTTAAAATCACTCAGCATATACATACACAAATAAAACTGACCATCATTGACACATATGCCTGTAAATTATTGGCCTAATTAACAATAAAAAAAAGTTTGATTATTTCCTCTGGAGGGTGATAAGCTAATGAAAACAAACAATGGTTTCAAATCTCTTTTAAGAACTGTGTTTAGCTGGATGCTTTTGAGTAATGAGAAAGTGTCCTTTCGGATGTTTTGGTCTGAAACAGTGAGATCGAGGGGATGTGATCCATATTGACGGTGTTTTGTATGAACAGGAGGACATCTGTGCTTCAGTCTACAGGCATCTGGGACATCTCTGTCTAACACATGTCTGCTCCCTTTCCCACAGAAGCCTCCTCATGGGGCGGGATCATCTAATGATGCAATCTCAGGGTTCGGCTCTCAGGGTTAGTTTGCAAACTAATTTAGCCAGGGGTGACCATATTTGAAAGTGAGGATGGAGCTCTAAGTTATCACCTACTGCTAGAAAGCTTAGTTAGCAAGATGGCCTCATGGTCTGTGGGTACAACGCAGAAACCCAGTTAGGTTCATAATTTGTTGGACAACGACACAATTTTTTGTAATTTTGCCTCTGTACACAATGGATTTAAATCGACATTTAATATGTGATCGAAGTGCAGACATTCAGCTTTAATTCAAAGGGTTTAACAAAAGTATTGTATTTACTGTTTAGGAATTACAGCCACTTTTATACATGGTCCCCCATTGTCAGAGGCTTAAAATTAATTGGAAAACTGACTGACACACAATTTCATGGCCAGGTGAGGCCTGTTCTCTTAGTGAGTTTGAGTAATTTATGGGAGCCAAAATACCTTTATCTAGATTCAGTTCTGTATTGGTTCATGCAAACTGATATAGGTGCATAATTTAATTTATTAAGTTCATGGATGAAGGATCATGTAATTTTATGCATGTTTTATATTCTGAAGAGTTAATTCTGCATATGTTTGTTTGAATGGTTACTGACACTTAAGAGGCCCGCCTCCTCCATTAATTTTAAGCTTGGTGAGTTGGGGTTTTAGGATCAATCAAGCCACAAGGTTTTCTTACCGTAGAACATTTGCTTATTAGGAGGAATGTAACTTTGACTATTGTTCTCCTGTAATAGTAAACAAGCTGTGGATTAAAATTTGGTTTATAATTTACAATGGAGTCCCTTGGAAGTTTTTTACCTTAGTGACTGTACACAAGTAATGCTGAGGTAACTAAGGAGCTTCAACCACCCACAGGATGTGTTATTTCATGACTTATGAAGCATACATAATATTTGAAGTTGATTCAAAGTGTTTAATTTGTATTTTATAGCTTTTCACTGTAATTTTAAATATGAGCCCCAAACAGATGTCAGTGCAAGTGAGGTAGGCCATCATTAGGCTGGAAAAAGCAAAACAAAGCAAAATAAACCTTTCAGAGAGACAGCAAAAACTTTGGGAATGGCCTAAATTAACAGTCTGGTACATTTTTAAAAAGAATGAACGAACTGGCCAGCTCAGCAACAACAAAAGGCCTGAAAGACCACAGAGTACAACTAAAGTGCATGATGACAGAATTATTTTCTTTGTTAAGAAAAACAAGTCAACCAAGTCAAGAAGACTGTTGAGGAAGTAGGCGTATCAAGGTCTACAATCAAGAGACACCTTCATGAATGGAAATACAGAGGGTTTACAACAAGGTGCAAACCACTGGTTACACTCAAGACATATTAGACTTTGCCAGAAAACATCTAAAAGAGTCTGCACAGTTCTTTGGACACATTTCACCAAGATTAACTTGTGCCAGAATGATGGGAAGAGAAAAGTATGTAAGGAGAGAAACAGCTCATTATCCGAAGCATACCACATTATGTGTCAAATATGGTGGAGGCAATATTATGGCATGGGCATGTATGGCTGCCAGTGGAACCAGGTCACTGGTGTTTATTGATGATGGGACTGCTGATAGAAGCAGCAGGATGAATTGTGACGTGTACAGGGCTATACTCTCTGCTCAGATTCAGCTAAATGGTGAAAAATTGATCTGACAGCACTTCACATTGGATAATAACCCAAAGCATACTGCAAAAGCAACCCAAGAGTTTCTCAAGGCAAAGAATATTCTTCAGTGGCTACGTCAGACACCTGATCTCAATCCAGCAGAGCATGCTTTTTAATGAAAATAAAACTGAATGCAGAAAGACACACAAACAAGCAGCAACTGAAGGTGGCTGCAGTTGATGTCCATAGGTTGTAGACTTCAGGCAGTTATTGACTGCAAAGGACTTTCATCCAAGTAATAAAAAAACAGAGGCAAAACTACAAAACATTTTCTTTTGGTCCAACAAATTATAGACCTAGCTGTAGCTGCTGCTAATTAGTGCTAAGTAACAGACTAAGAAAATACTGGAATTTCCCTCATAAAAACTGGAACATAGACTTCTTGGAGAGACTGTTATTAGGCCTACAATTACATCACACAAAATCATGTTATTTGTCAGGTAATTAAAAATGCTCCCAAAGGCACTGACACATTAATCACAATTGAGAGGTCCAGTTCAACTGCTCAGATTCACAGAGGTGAAGTGTCAGCTACAGCCGCATACGTTGGCATCCACCTGTCACTCAAAAGCTTAATAACTTTAAGCCTTAATAATGTTTTTAATTTAATTAAAAAAACAAAAAACAGTCACCCCAGTATACTTGCCATGACTAGGAAAACTAGAAATGGGAACCAAAACATGTTTGTTACTGCTGTAAAGTTGGGTGTTTTAACACTGGAGTCTATGGGACTGACTTGCCTTTGGAGCCAGCCTCCAGTGGCTATTTGAGGAACTACAGTTTTTGGCACTTCCACAGTGGCTTCAGTTTTCAGTCCTGGAGGTAATTGGTTGTTCCTTACTCTCATTGTGATCATATGGTCTATTCCTTTAACATAATACTTTAAAAATATGATTTCCCTACAAGTTGCTGTCTTACATTCAGTCTGGTTTATGTGCATCCAGTAGAGAAGTAGGCATAGAAAAAACAAACATCCTTTCTTTTTATGACAATCTCACACACCTTCTCCATGTCTGCATCCTGTATGTTTGTGTAAACTAGAACAAAACACAACTGCTTGCTGCAGCCTCACCCTGGAAAGTCAGCTAATTACCTGTTGTCTGCTGTACTGTGAAATTGTTCGTTGATTGTTTAATTGAGCTTCAGTGGCTGTTCCAGTGTGTTATTATGGTCTACCCAGTGTTGAATATTATCTAAGAAACTTCTCTGAAAAACCTTTATTTTTTTTATCATTTCACCCTGGCAGGAGGGAAAGTTGTTTTTAAAAGTCTTCACCACATCTTTAAATCTTAGAATTAGTCTCAGATCCAGTAGATTTTACAAACTTTGCATTTTGACATTTTTGGTGTAATTAAACTGCAATTTTGAAAGAATGACAATTATTATGATATTAGACAAGTTCTAGAGAAGAAACAAAGAAGTCTGGGATAAAATCTGCTTTTAGGTTACATCTGCATCAACACAACTTTAAGTTTTACCTCTGTCCACTTTAGTGCAAATTACAGATAAATTATTGGGCATGTATGGAAGACATAGACTGCATATAAAAGCTAAACATAGCCCCCCATCGTGTCACCCATTGATTTGTGAGATCCTGTTTTGAAGCCCTGAGTTGACTTTTTGCCTATTGACATCTTGTTTTTATTTATTTATTTTCTGACACCACATGTCAGGAGCCAGTGGTGATTTGACATGTGGCTGCATGTATTATGTCTAAATAAGTTAAACATGCCCTAAACATACCTTCTTTATCATCTGTTTTACTCTGCAAAGGAACCCTTTACAAAATAAATATGCTGTATTAACAAAAACAACTTGAAACCAGGTTGTAAATCAAGTGAGAAGTAAGGTTATTTTACTACTGACTTCTGAGGAGTCGCCCCCTGCCTGCCATTAGAAAAAATGCAGCTTTAAGATGATTTTGCAATGGCTTCACTTTTCAAACTTGGAGGCTACTTCCATCTTTTGTCTACAATTTCAAGAAAACAATGAAATGCCGTACTACTGCCACGATCTGCATTCACAGAAAACAAATGCTTTACTAAGCCAGTTTTTTTTAGATGTACAAGGCTGTTCTCAGACACCTCTACCAGTGTCTTTCCTTTTGCCACCCTCCCTCCTCTTCTCATCACTCTGTCCCCTGGCTGGCCTTCGTTGAAATTCCCGCCTGACTGCCCCCTGAGTGGTGGGAATGTAGTCCTGTGCAGCAGGCCATGACAGGCCCATGTTGGGACAGGCCTCAGTGCTCCACTCCACAGAGCAATTGATTGACAGCTCTCACTGAGGGAGGTGGGATTCCTCATCTGTCAGTCAAAATGCAGCTGGAGATAAAGATGCCATGTAAGGGATCTCAGGGACTAGACATGTTACGAGCCAGTGTTTCCTCCTCTGTCCTCCTAGGTCCTTAGCAGCTAGGTAAAGTTAGCTTGTTGGCTGAGGGTGAAGGTTGCCACAGGTCCAGATGTTCCTGAGGTTTACTGTCCCTCTCCCGACTCGCTGTGATGTGCTGTGTCACATCTGTCTGGGCAGAGGTGTGCCATATTGCTTCCCATCTGCCACATGGCACACTCACGTTCACACAGAAATGGAGGCACACACATGCAGCGTGCCCAGAAACTGCCCATTTTAACCAGGGCCATAAATAGTGTAATTCATGGGTGTGAAACAGCGGGTTTTTAAGAGCGCTCAGAGGAATGGAGCAGAGCTG
>VVAS01014580.1:1520-15508 GCA_015103295.1 Ptychochromis oligacanthus
TTTCAGTTTACCACCGTAAAGCTCTTTGCAACCAATTTCACGCTAGCAACTACTAGAAGTCTCCAACAACCACTCACCAACTGGTTGCGGAATACACTCTTTTTCCTAGCAACCTGTGGTTATCAGGGTGTCACTGACCACCCTCTAGACTTGACTGAATGGGGATTTAGCAGTTGATTTCACAGTGACTGCCAGTAACTACTTGCAACCAGTCAGTAAATACACATTTTTCCCTCGCGACCAGAGATTGCCAGATGGTCAACTACTTGTCTCTAGGCCTGTGTGACTGGAGCCTTAGTCAAACTTAAAATCTTCTCTCCTTATAAAAAGGTATTCAGGCCAAGGCCATCAGATGTGAGCTCAGACAAGTCTCGCCAGGGCCATTACTGCTATGAAATATGTAATAGATCATTTAACAGTCTGCAGAGTTTATAAGCTCTGAACTCCTTTCATGACTGAGGTACAGTTAGGAGGGAGTTGTAATCAAACACGGACACTGACAGCTGCAGACATCACAGATGATTAATTGTTTCTGTTACACTTCTTTGAAGACCGCCTGAAGGGCACATGTGCAGTTGGTTCATTGTAATGTTAAATCCTCATAGTAGAGTCCAGGCTGTCACAAAAAACTGTGAGGCATATGGATGTCTTAGTCTGATGGCTAAATTTACATTACTCAGAACTTAGCGACTTGTGGAAGCAGAAGCTGTAATAGGCATGTTAGGCAGGTTTACTCTCTATTGGTCAACAGGTTTTGCCTAGCATAGACCATGTGAAATGCTAACTTGCATTACGTGTCGTGTTTTGAATTTAAAACAAACTTTAGAGTCAGTGGTTACCTAATACTTTTCTTTTATCCCTCCAGGTGCTAATCTGGCATGGAAAAACAGAGGAGTGAACATGCATCTTGTAAAGGACATCTCTCTAGAACCCCAGAGTGTTGAGTGAACCTACTAATGGCCACATGGAGACCAATTTTCTTGGTGTCTGGATAGAGTTTTACTTGTCCATGCAGGTTAAAAAATGATGCCATCGGTACATGGACAAAATCATTTCGTAATGGAAAAGCAGAAGTCTGGGAACAGTGTTTCTTCATCACAGTCGGCTGGAGAAATTAACTTCATCTGCACTGAGTGTGGCGATGGGTTCAGTCAGTATGCTAATGTGTTGGCCCATATGGCTATTCATGGACCTCTGGAGTCATTTGCCTTTGATGGCTCATCCAATGGATTTGAAGTCCCTCGAGAATATGTGCTACAAGAAAATGGTACACTGACAGTTGTGAACGGTTTGACGCAGTCACATTCTTCTATGAAGCCAGTATCTCCTGGAGTTTTGCCATCACATTCGCATTTCCCATCCTCTGTAAGGCCAGTATCTCCAAACTTAAAATCACAGCCTTCTCCTTACAAAGAGGTATTCAGGCCAAGGCCATCAGATGTGAACTCAGACAAGTCTCGCCAGGGCCATTACCGCTGTGAAATATGTAATAGATCATTTAACAGTTTGCAGAGTTTACATCGTCACCAGCAGTATCGAAACACAGAGCGAGGATACAAGTGTACTTTGTGTTGCAAGATCTTTGAAGATAGGCAGGACCTTAAGAGACACCTCCAAGATCACTTAAATGAAAGGTTTCACTGCTGTGGTCACTGTGGTAAGCGATTCCTGAAAGTGGATGCACTGAATGCTCACCAAAAAGAAAATCACTCCACTCCCAAAGGTACAGCTTCGGGTAAATCTGAGAATAAGCAGGAAAAAAAGCTTGAGAAAACATACCCTTGTAAGAAGTGCAAATTGAATTTTTTCTGGATGTCAGATTTCCAGACACATTCCCTCTATCATTGCAAGGGGAAAGAACCTGATGCTTTATTTGCATCTGAAATTGAAATTGAAGTAAATTCTAAGAACCTAGAAGATGCACAACTTGAAAATTGCCACAGCAATGGCACATCTATTGATATTCAGAATGGGGACACTAAAATCTTTAGGCATAGTAGCAATGACAATAATACTGAATACTCTTTCACGCCATATAGATGTGGTTTATGCGGGGATCGTTTCCAGAAGTTAACAGCTTTAAAGGAACATCATCTCACACATCAAACTCAGGAGGAAATAGATCAGATGAATCAAGAGTCCCAGAAACCTGTGAAGCAAAGGGTGCAACCTAAAGCCAGACGTAGAAGAGGGGGCAATCCAAATGGAAAGCTCCATCCATGCAAGCACTGTCATCGTGTCTTCAATCATTCTAGCAGTTTATCCCGCCACATGAGATACCATAAAGGTACAATGCACACATGTGTATTTTGTGGTAGGCATTTTCCTCAGCGCTGTGATTTGAGGAGACATGTAGTCATGTACCACAAAGCTGAACTGGATAAGAAACCAGGTTTAAAACACTTGTACACAACTCCGCCAAAAGGTCCTCCCTACACTTCTCTTGGTAGTACTGAGAAAAACACAAGCCCTCCTAATGAGAACACCAAGAGCTCCTCTGACAATGAACCAGTAACATCACCAGAGCAGAATCAAAAGGATAATCAATCAGGAAAAGCAGGTCGAGTTAATTACAAGTGTCAGGAATGTGGGAAAAGATTTGGGTTGTTATGTGTGTATCAGCGGCACTTGCGCTATCACAAAAAGGAACCCACGAAGTGTCCCCAGTGTCCAGCTCAGTTTAGGAATTCCTCATCCCTTGAGCTTCATCTTCAAAATCACCCAAACACTGAGAAAACAGAGGATGCTGGACAAACATCTCATGGCACTGGTACCAGTGGGGGTGCTGTCTTGGAAAAAGGTAATGCAGAGGACATAGAGGATGACTTTATGGACCATAATCAAAATGATAAAGGAAGTTCTTCAGAGGCCGTTTACGAATGCACAGAGTGCACTGAGACATTCTCATGCTTGGAGACGTTTCTTCAGCACCAGACTTCTCATGGCTCGGAAAACAACGGGTAACTATCCTATCAGACGCATTAGTCATCATTACTGCCAACAATTAAGCTCTAGAGAGTTGAGTATTTTTGACTCTTGAGTGCATCTGTTTGGATAACTCTAAATTATGGACTGATGTAGTTTGTTTGTGTTTCTCATTTTACACAAGCACTTTTAAACAATTTTCCTTTGGCATGATGAGAAAAGTATGTTTGTTGGTGAATTTCAGAGCGCAATGGGAACTTGGAAATAAAGTTAGGGCGGAGGGCATACTAAATCACTGATTCAAATTCACAGTGAAAATGGGCACAAATCCAGTGTTTGCCTGTTATGGCTAGAATGCACATTTAAATCCATTATCCTCCCACAAATTATGGTTCCAGTTGAAAGTAAATATGTTGTTTTTCCGTTGTATTTTTAGTGGCTAACCATGCTGTCAGTGTAAATCATATTGCCGCATTTTTCATCATGTTTTACTTGCAAATATGTGATTTTTCTTTTTTTAATATAGTATTTTATCCTGTCATATGCATACATCTTCATTTTGAAAGAATAGCATTGTCACTTAGTAGGGTAATTGTGCCAATAAAATTGTACAGAGAAATAACTTCATGTGCTCTCAGTTTTGCTTTGCAAACATCATTAGGCCTATATTTTTGTTCCTTCTGCATTGATTTAAGGTGTCAGAAATGTTGAAACTCAGAAACAGCCATTTCTGTGATTTGGTTAATGATTTGATCCTTGTCTGTCTTTGGTTACACCCTGTGGTAGAGTCAAAAAAAGTTAGTTGACAGCAATGCACAGCGCATTATTAAAACCAGGGATCTTTCTGGCGATTTTAAATGATTTGATCCTTTTAAATAGTAGGGGGAAAAAATCAGACTGACTAGTCTAAAAGTAAGAAAACACTCAAACTGCAAAAACAGTACAAGCTAATAGATGAGATTAAACATTCTCACTGCAGATATCGCTAAAAAAAAAGATTGTATTTTAAGTGTCTCTGAAATGTGTGCGCTGTGGACAACATTGCACACATATTTTAACCAAGTACTTTGTGACAAATACCTGTAAAATATATTCAGCTGCAGTTCGGAAAAATTCAGCTAACCCAGTTCGGAAAAATTAAGCCAATATGAAGCCCTGAAAACCTGCATTCTATCTGAAGGCCACCAGATGGCAATAGCTGTGGTTGCAAAAAAGACGTCTTGCCCTATAGAAGTCTATGGGGAAAAAGGCTTGCTTTCTTGACCTCTGTAAACACTACTGAGTTCATGATCTTAGTCACTGCTCGCTCATTAGCTAACGACTTGTCAATCATAAGCCATTACCCAATGAGCAAGCAGTTTCACAGTCAGACCCGCCCCTTCTCATCACATCTGGTTTTTTTTCAACCAAGATGGCGACGGCAGAAACGTTCATCTCAAGGCTTTAAAACAGGAGTTCAGAAACCAATGGGTGATGTCACGGTAGCTACATCCATCTTTTGGATCTGTCTCTGGGTTGGAGGCCGCTGATGATGGTCCTCTGCTCCAGGTTCTAGTTAGGGTGGTCCTCCAGAGCAGAGATCCATCAGCTGTGGTAGTGGAATTTAGTCAATCTGACCATTGAACGAGAGACTTGCTGAAGAGGCAACTGAATATGAAGGACCACGACAGCATAGCCTGTAGGGAGAGAAATGCAAGATGGGAGGGGCAACTGAACTTGCAAAAGAAGTATAAGGGGATTGTCCAATTGTAAATCAATTGTGTATGGTATAATTCTCTTGGCCAGATTCAAAAATGGTTCGCCAAATAAATTTTGGTATCCAACCAAAGTTTGCTTGGGAAACGCTAAACAGTGCTAATCTCAGTCTATGCAATACCATAGACTTGAGCTACAATTGTGGTATTACTATATAGAGAGAGGTCTGGTGAGTTATCCAATGATGTGCAAGCTGTTCATAGATTTATAAGCTAATGAGAAAGGGTGAGTGTACCCACTTAGCATATTAGTTGTAATCATAAAGTTCTGCTACTGTGGCCATAAAAATCAAAAACTATACCTGATTTAAATTTGGCCTATTTCCTAGGCTGATGGACTTATGGAACATTTCCAGCATGGCTGTTGTTTTCAGATTGCTCATTTGTGTATTTGCACTTTCACCTCAAATTTCCACAAAGAGCAACCATCAACTTCTTTGTTAAAATGATCCAGCCCACTGTCAAGAATCATCAGAAACAGCAGTTTACAGCTCGTCTGCAGGGTTGAAGGACTAAAGGCCCCATCATGGTTTTTGCATTGATCATGTCCCGCATAAATAGTAATGTCACCATTTATATCACTGCTGAGAGTGCAGGTACTTGTTCCAGTATTCTGAACAATAGGCATCACCACTTAGACAAAACCTCCACATCAGTGCTGGTACTAGAGTAGAAGAAGTTGAAATTGCAGAGTTTTTTCAAAGTTTTCTCCAGAAAGTCTGATCTTTTCAAGCTGGTGTAACATCTGGGAATCTGAGCTTCTACACTGATATCTTGTTGAAATGGTGTTTAAAAACCGACATGATTGTACGTGTGTCTTCAACCCAGTTGCAGCACCCGCGCAAGGTTACAAAAATTGTGAGGTGCAGTGCTGGCCAAAATGACACCAAAGCGTGGTTTCTGCCAGCAGATGTGACATCACTTTAGGCATGCGTTATCATTCGTAAGTGTGACAATGACCGGTATAATGGGCCCTTAGGGTGGTGCATCAAGTCAAGAGAATGACCTGGCAGAGGGTGGAGGAGGGGGCGGCATTCAAGGGGTTGTCTACTCTTGAGTTTGTCTCCCAGGGTCAGTCAGCATAAAGTTATTTATGAGCCATCAGTGGGAAAACATTTGGCAGAAACCACCTGTGATGCATGCCATTAAGCACAAGCAGATGGCACACTGAAAATGCACAACTTGCATGTGCATCTTACATGCCAAATTGGGAGCTTCCTGCATTTTTGTCCTCTTCCTCAAAATACAATTCAAGTTCAAGGGTTGCTGTTTTGACACATGAATCACAAAGGCACAAGTGGGGAACAAGGAAGTGTTGGAAAAATGGCCATCTTGGAATAGTTTCAGCACTGTCCACGGAGACAACCTTGAAGGAGATATTGACCCAATTTAAGTTTATGGACAGAGTCACATAAGAAACTTGCACACAGTGATCACGTAAAGCTGTGTACACACTGGAAGCGATTCGTGGCTATGTGGCAACCAGAGACCATAGAAAGTGAATGATATCTGGCAACTATGGGCGAAAAAACTGCTGGCGACTTGAAGTGGGTGGGATCCGCGATAAACTTTCAGGTGAGTGACTGAAGAGACTACCAATGAGAGTGAAGAATACCATTGATTGACATATGACCTGGTAGTATACATTAGAGGATCATCTAGACAACCAGAGTCTGGAATGTCCAAAAGCAACCAGCCATCAGGTTCAAAGCGATGCACGACAAAGAAATTGCTTCCAGTGTGTACGCAGCTTAAGGCCTCAGTCACAGCACCCCTGGCAACCTCTGGTCTTTAGGGAAAAATGTGTATTCCCTGACTGGTTGGCAAGTGGTTGCTGGGGGGTTCCGGCTATCACCAGGTGAAATTGGTCCCAAAGCAGGTACCTCACCAAACACCTCCTTGTGATTGCTTTGGTCGCTAGCAGATTGGCATGATCTCCCAAGGTTTGCATGGAGGATGTTGACTTGTCAACAAACACACGCCATTTACTGTCTGAGCTGTGGTGAAACTTGAAAAAGTACAACACAACTCAGAAATGGAGAATGTTTGCCTTCAGAGTAAAAGTGGTCCACTGCAACCAACATATTTCAAAAGGCAAAACTTTTACTCGCTGTTCTCACCTGGCGAACGGCGCAGTTCAACAAAATTGATTAGGTGTGTCGGTCGTGCACCTCTCGATTTTTGTAACCTCATGCGTTATGCCATTGCCGCTGCAGTTGGGTTGAGGACAGGAGTATATGATCATGTCAGTTTTTAACCGCCATTTTAACAATATATCAGTACAGAAGCTCAGAGATTTGCAGATTATACAGAGGGAGATGTTGCAACAGTTTAAAAGGTGAGACTTTGTGGAAAAATCTTCGAAAAAAAAATCTGGTGATTTCTCTGCTATTGGTTTTGACTTCTTCCTACTCCTGTACCAGCGCTGATGTGGAGGTTTTTTTCTGAATGGCGACACCTATGGTTCAGGAGAATACTGCAGGGGTACCCATGCCATAACAGCGAGTGTAAACGGATGTGGCTGTGTGATGTCACCGTTGGAGGGCGAAGCGACCAATGCACCGTGTATAATGGAGCCTGTAGTTTTTTGACCTCTAGTATGGAGGTGGTGACCACTTCCTTTTTCTTCTCAGCTGTAAAGTTCACAGTGCAGCGTCTGCACTGTTTCACATATAATAAAAGGAAATTTTAATTTTACCATTTTAATATAAGATATTGAGTAAAATCACATAAATCCATGTTCTATCGCACAACCATCTGATCGCTATGGCAGCATGAAGTGTGGTCACGTGAGTCTCTTCTTCCTTTTAACATGCTACATACATGTAAAATTCAACCACAAGATCTCAGTTGGCTTTCTGTTTGCTTTTTTCACCATGTAATTCTTGCAAAGCCAAAGGGTTAAATGCTTGTTGTGAACATCCATCAGTTTTCAAACACCCAGAAAAGCAGAAGCTACATGTAGTGGAAGGGAAAACAACTATGCTCCCCTTTCTTTCTTGGAAAGGGGAGCCAATATTGTTTGTAAAGATGAGACCAAGACTCCACTACTAATGAAGGGCATTCTAAATTTGACCTCTGGGGATGAAGCCTTGGAACAGAGTTGTGATCCTGTCATAAAGAATGCATCAGTAGAAGACGAACCATTTTAAAGATGGTTGATAAACATTCTTTCTGATTAAGGCTAACGAAAGCCTTGTACATAAGTCGAGACCAGAATCGGTTGACTAATGAATTGTAGGTAATTCATTGTCTTGTCTGGCTGTTTAGACTTTGAGGTGTACAAGCAAAATATACAGATTCCACTTCTCTTAAGTAATTGCATGTTGGGAGATCAAAATATGCTCTGTACTCCGAATGCTACTATCAAACATCTGTCTGTGCTGGCCCATAGGACCCATTCTGTGCATGCACATTGCCATAAGTAGGTTGTCTGATTCTTACAGCCCAAAGGAACTAGTCAGGTAGGAAAGGCTGAGAACTACAGATGACTTGTAATGTAGTTTTAGATATGTGGTCTGTTAACTATTAAAGCCTTCTCCCCTAGTGGTGTATTTTTTAATAGACACAATTAAAACATTAATGTTAATTAGATTATACCTGTACATGTTCATTAGGCCCATTTGATCTTACGTATCACTTGTCAGTGTTAAGAAATTTACTATTTAGGTTTTGGCTATTGTGCCATCCACACAACCCAACCTGACCACACTTGTGATGACTGCTGTCTGACATCCCTACCCAACCCCTACAATCTTGTCTTCGGGTATGTGTGGTCAGTCACCTTTTAAACACATGGTGCGTTCACAACATGGATGGTCCTCCACTGTACGTCTTGGCATTACTACAGTGTAAAACATATCTACTTCTATACCCTTCTCAAACTTTAATATATAATGGAAGTTTTTAATGCTGCAAATGCTGCACAGTCCCTCACCAGCTTCCACCCACTCAGGGGTGAGAAGAAAGAAATTGAACCTTGGACACATTCCTCAGGACTAGTCTGGAGGGAGGATGAGGTGCATGGGTCATTAAGGGTTCATAACACTATATTCAACAGTGGTAGGGCCAGGTCCACGTGTGCACCCCCAACAATGAACACACAGAGAAGACCATTAAAGACTGCATTTTTTCAGACTACCAGCTCACCAGTGTGGTAGCCCAATGAGATTTGTCCGGGTATGCCCAATGGCTAGTACACCACTGTTCCCACTATTAAGCATGTATAGACAGTTGAGCCCATTGTCTCTTATGTGCTTGCTGTATTTGATAAGGGGTTATCTAGAAGGCAGCTGACTCTATTACATGGCTAGGTTACTGGCAAATTTTTCCCTTGAGTTCAATAACCATTGTTAAGTGACACAGAATGGACTGATAAATAGCTGACTATATAGAACTTTTCTGGACGTAACTATCCATGTATTTTCCACTCATCCAATTCATAGTCTTGAGGGCGCTGGAGCCTATCACATGTCAGGACAAGAAGCAGGGTACACCCTAGACAGGTCACCAGGCTATCGCAGGGCTGACAAAGAGACAAACAACCATCTACAGTCACATTCACACCTTTGGCCAATTTAGAATCACCAAATTACCTAACATTCATGTCTTTGTACTGTGGAAGGCAGCCAGAGTACCCAGAGAGAGCACACATAATCACAGACAGGCCCCAGCTGGGTGGTGGATTCAAACCGAGTACCTTCTTGCTTTGACGTGACAGTGCTAAGTGCCGCCTGTTTTTCTGGACTTACTGACGAAAGTGGTCTACACTACATAAATCACTTTATTCTATGCACATAAGCTCTCTACCTTGCCTCCAGACCTACAACCAATTTTAAAATCACCAAATAACCTAACATACATGTTGTTGGACTGGGGAAGGAAGTTGGATTAACTGTAAAAAAACCACACAGGCACAGGGAGAAGATACAAACTTCAGAAAGGCCTCAAGAGAGCAGGAGATTCAGACCCAAAACCTTCTTGCTTTTAAGGTGACAGTGCTAACCGCTGTTCCAAGTCAAGGCACTGTACTGAATAATCAAGGGAAAAATACAGCACCATGATAAACCAACATTACAACATGAAAGCAGCAGAGTGTCGACTCCTAAAGAGTGTACACACAGGAATAGTTGTCAATGACATTCTCTAACTTTTAGCAGTGACAAACAAAGTAACCATCGGTGATGCAAGAGTGGGTGATACCGAGTTAAACAAATCACAGCTTTGAGTCAATGCAATTAAAGCTAGTATAAAATGGAGTGAAGGATACTGTTGACTGACATGACAAAATGAGAAATACAAGAGGGTTACCTACACACCGGAGCCTAAAATGTCCCAACTGTCCAGTGACCAGTTGTCAGCTACAAACTGAAGGTGACAACTGAATCACTTTATGGGTGCTTTGCCCCTAAGTGACTTGGGGTTGGAGAGTTGGTATTAATGTCTTGCCTCCAGCTCCTGCCAATTTGAATGCAGTGAGCACACAACCCTTGAAAATCGCCACCACGCTCTAGAGTGTCTTGGACCGTCATGGACACCCACTACATGCTACAGCTACTAGTTTTGTAGCTAGCTAGCTAAATATAAACTTCTTTTTATGTACAGCTTGGTTGTGTTAACTGATATCTTGAACTCACCATTGACACAACAACTCCAATCCTGGTCACTATACCGGAAAGACCTTGGTTGCATCTGATGTCATCAGTTAGAAATGGCAGCACCCATTGCTCTTGGCTTCACTTCTTGGGTGCTGTCATGTCTTCTCCTTTCTTCATATACACTATGGTTTAGACATGACTTTACCCATTAATATTTTAAGAAATTTTATGTCCCTTGGTCTCCCATATCCATTATGAAAGTTGCTCACTTGGCATATATGCTGAGATAGTCTCCTGGCACATGCAACATGCACACTAGTATCCTTTCAGAAAGCAGGTTGACAACATTCATGTTTGAGACCGTCTCTGGTCATGGCAACTGACTTCCTAGTGAGTCCCTGATACGTAATTGGCATAGAATAATGTAATGACTTTAGAAATGGACGGAACAGTGGTTAGCACTGTCACCTCAGAGAAGGAAGAAGGATTGGAGTTCACGCCTACTAGTTGGTTGGGGTTTTTGTGTGGAATTTGCATGTTCTTCCTGTGACTGTGTTTTTCCTCCAGGTCCTTGAGTTTCCAAAGACATAAAAACCAAAAACATGTTTATTAGGTTGGTGATTCTAAACTGGTAGTAGTTGTGCACATGAGAGTCTATTGTCTATCGTGTCCCTCTGATAGACTGGTGACCTCCACTGTGTACTCTGACTCTTGCCCCATGACAGCTGGTGTAGACTCCACCCCCCACCTCACCGGCACACTTTTGACCATAATTTGGATAAGTGGTAAAGAAAATGGATAGATTTACTAATATAACTGGATCAGATGGATTTAATATATGTAAAAAGTAGTTCTGGCATGCCCAAAATGATGTATTCACCATTTAAGAGATGGTCTTTTTTATCATTTTCATGAATGGGGAAAAAAGTTGTTTGGGCCCATGTGTGTCACATGATGCTGCAATACCAAGTGTTACCACCACACTAATGTTAACACATGTGCCAGTGCTTTTCCTGGCTTGCTTCAAACTACACTTCTTCCTATGGCAGACAGTCACTGACCGTCATCTGATCACTTTTGGAACAATCAAATAATTCACAATCAAAGGATTCAGAATTTCTAAAAAAAAGTTATTTTTTAAGTTCCCGACTTAAGGAACCAATCCGCTTGGCAGGTCATCAACTACCACCGTCACCTTCTCCCCACACATCTTTGCAGAGAAATCGGTGGTCTGCCTTTTCCAAGTTCTGTCATTTTCCGAAACTGACAATTCAATAACTTAGGACTGCTAAATTATGGAAAAAAGCATAATGACAACTTTTTTGGTCAATATCCTTATCCTGCTTTATTAACACAATTATTTATTAACTTAGCAAACATTGTTCATTTTTTTAAACTTAAATGTATCTTTTTTTAAAGAAACTTTTTTACAGAAACAATTCAATGAAAAACATTAAATTGGTTCAAAAAATAGGCTTAGGTGCTGCATGACACAGGGTCATCCAGTAGGGAGTTTGGCCCAAACTAGTTGGTGTTTTTCCCCATAAAGCAAAGGGAACCAATGGCTCGTGCTAGCCTGCAGCCTCTACCACAAGATGTGTGTGCTGCCAGATGGGGGCAAAGAGAGGCCTACATGGTAGCTGACCCATTTTCCTTGAAAGAACTGCACCGTAGCTACAGGGAGAGCAATGGAGAGCGAAAGCCAACAGCAAACTTACATGTCAGTTGGGCGCCGTTGAAAGGGACCTAGTGAGAGACCCTCGGGGGCAAGCATTATGATCCTTTCAAAGGTTTACTTACAGAAACCTCAAGCTAAACTAAACGGTGAGTGAGTTTGGGCCTTTAGGGAGGGGTGAAAGAGCACAATTGTGAAGGGGTGTGCTTGATTTATAAAACGTGCATGCAAAAAGTTATTGTTTTATCTCAGTTTTCCTGTTTTCATAATCACTGAATGCCAAAATCATATTTGAATATTAAAACCCATGCCCACTTTACACAGCATTTGGTCAGATGTGTAGAAGTGAGACAGTAGACATGATTGAGATGTCCCTCCTCAGCTCCCTTGGTACTTCCACCACTTGCCATTCATATGAACAAGCACAGCGCCACAAAAGCCCTCCAGGAGAAATGGAGGTGAGGGGTGGGGCTTATTTATCCAAATTAGCATTTTACAACCAGTCATGGGATTTAAGCCCATGACCTGGAGTCACAAGTCTCTGACAGGGAAGAGCTGTAGTGAGTGTGGTATTTCTACCATTTCAGACAGGATCATTTTGGTGAAAATTGCATAAGACAACCCTTATAAAGGCACAAAGGAGAGGAGAAATGTTTATGGAGCAAACCCTTGCATTAGGGATAAAGACTAAGATGGTCAGATCTCCATTTCCTGGTATGTTTATTCCAAACAGGAATACATGGATTGAATCCTACATGACAAACATTGATCTAATTCCATATTAGTGGACCCATTTATTGCTGCTGGCAGGTGTAAAATCTGAGTGGCTTATATGGTCTGACTTGGTGAAAAATGTTTCCTATTAATTAGCACAACTTTTGTAGTACACATTTAATTAAACCAAATGACCTAGGATTAATTACCCAGTTATCTGCCTGTTGTGAACTTAAAAAGTTCCTGTGTTAGGAGCATGAGTGCACCAGTAAAACAGCCCAATGTCTGGTCACAGAATTTCAGATTCATCCACGAGCTCCTCTTCCGCCTTTTGAACATTTTGTCTCCTCTCCAGGAGACATTTTCCCCCCCATGGGAACCGGTTCTCATGCGCCTTCTCAGCCAAAGGGGGTTTTTGTCTAGAAGAAGAGGTGGCGCCATTTTGTAGCAAGTCTTGCACACAAAATGGTTGTATGCTACTTGTTAACCCTTTAAGTACCAACCACATCCTGCACAGCAGACAAGTAGGCACATCGGTCTGAGTGCTCAGATAACTTTGGTGATACCCGTGCAACATCAACAGAGTAGTGAAACTGCACAGGGGGGCAGGGGAGCCCCACTGAGGACTTCAGTGATGGGCGCAGTCCCTGTCAGCACAAGGAGCACTGGCTGTTTTGTCACAGCACGCAGGGAGTGCAGGAGCAGCTGCAGCAGCAGCAAGGAGACAACCGCAGCAGCAGCAAGGCGGTCGCCCGGAAGAGGTCCTCCTACCGCCCCGACAGGCTGCGAGAGCCATAGAACATGAAGGGGGCGGGCTCAATTGGATTCACCGCACCTTGTTATTGGTTGTATGCAGATATTGTGTAACATGCGCACAGTTTCGGGCACACTGTCCGTAATTGCGCAAATAAAGATAATGGAGGCGGATCTAGCACTGCTACCCCAGACGTAGCAAGCTGTATTGCTTGCGCCGTGGTTTTAAAAACGAAAGAAGCCCTTGGCGGTTTTTGACTGAACAACCCCCACCAGCTCGTTGAAAGGAAAGAAGAAAGATTATCCTGACGGGGTTCCACAGGAAGACGGAAGACACCCTACAAGGAGGACAGCCGCTTTCTCTTTGCACTGGCAAACAAAGCCGATGTGGAATGTCTTTTGAAGGAACCCTGTCAAGTGGTTATTACAGGACAGAACATGTAGCCGATAAACCACAGAGGAAGAGTGGCAGCGAAGCACGCAGCACCAGCGCGGAGCTTTGATCTGGTAAGGGGGGGGTCGTGCTAAAGACCAGCCGCAGCAGCGTAGCCATTAGCTGCTGGGTGTCAG
>VVAS01014585.1:2064-14731 GCA_015103295.1 Ptychochromis oligacanthus
TAGATTAATAGTTTTATTAGAAGTCAAGAAATTCACACCTGTTTGAAATAAGACATAAAAGTGCAGGCAGTGTAACATTTGTTCAATGCATTTATTTAATGTCACGATGGCAGCTGTTTAATTTTAGCCCACTTACAGCCTTTAATAAAACCTGCTTTGCGTATCAGTCCTCGTGTGGCCTCCAAGCTTTATGTGCCTCCCACTCACAGTAGTCTCTCGCACTTTGTAGATAGGGTAGCACATAGGATTGCAAAGACCAGCCATGAGGAGCTGCAGTTTCCATGGCAACCGTGGTGCCCAGTCTGTCTGTCATCCAATGACGTCAAGCACCAACGCAAATACGGAGGAAATCAGACCAAAATAGATTCAGTCTTATTGGCTTTAGGCTTTAATAGTGAGGAACAATGTTCACTGTTAGGGTTGCACCTATTTTGGGGATCTGAAAGCAAACATAAGTCATAATCACGTTAAACCAAAATGGCTTTATATAGAAGGTTATTTTGTGAAGGGGAAAGGATATTTACTTGAAGAAAACAGGTTTTCACACTGATGTGGCAAAGTTAATCTCACAAATCCAGACTGGGTGGGCCTGTTCCTGCCTCCAATACACTGCTAGTAGTTATTATCATATTACACAGGTTGTTTTTTTCACAATTTTCCTTTTTGTTCAGGAATCAGAAAAGATCATTGCTGAGCTCAATGAAACCTGGGAAGAGAAACTGCGAAAGACTGAGGCAATCCGCATGGAGAGGTCAGTACGGGCAGACAGTGTCTGTTCATTTCCATCTTTATTTCCCGAGGGGGGAGGTGTCTGTTCTGCATGTGTATTAAAGTCTTCCTCATTATGTCCTGTCAGTCTTATAAGGGATGTGTGGTCTGTCTTAACTGTGTGTCGAATGCCCCGACAGCACTGGAAAACTCCCCCCGTCACACCTCTCTGACGTCAGATAGGGGATGTCTGTGTCACCCATTATCTGCAACTTGACGTTCACACCCACCTCATCCTTTGATTGGGCATTATCCTTCTCATTCTAGCTCTCTTTAGCTCTGTTGTTACTCAGCTGTATGTGACTAAATGCAACTGTTATCCCTGCTTTTATAGGATATAGTGTCTCCTCCCTCTCTTTGTTGGCCATGTTTTCTCTCTTTTAACACATTTAATTTTCACTATTGTTGGACGTCACGTCTTAAGAACTCGTCCCGAGAGACCGTAACCCAGCCTTTAGTTTTTCCCATTTAGCTTTGTCTCTGTCTTTTCATCCTTCTGTGTTGTCTGTCTCAATTTCTTCTATCTCTTTTTTTTCTTTGCACCAATTCTGTCCATTTCACTGTCCTCCTTTGTCGTCACACTCTGCTGCACAAAACACCCCTCTCAGACATCAACCATCCTACCGTCTGTACACTGAGTCTAACTGGTGCCATTCTAAGCCTGTTGTCATGCTACAAATCACTTACTCCAGTGTTGCACACCATCAGTTCTCATCCTCTTCCACTTATCAGTACAAAAGGTCTTTGGTGGGGGGGAAAAAATGGGCAAAGTGTATGTTGCAGAAAGTCCTGTCAGAGAATACATGTAACATGCTGTGTAAAAGACCTAGTTAAGTAAAAATTGCTATTCCTCAGTGTACAAATGTTTTTCCTTCATTGCAGGGAGGCTCTGCTTGCAGAGATGGGTGTGGCAATCCGTGAAGATGGAGGCACTTTGGGTGTATTCTCTCCTAAAAAGGTATGACAAACTGGATGGGAGAGGGCTGTGTCAAAGTTCCTACTGGTGGTGAAACTCACCCTTCCTCGATCACTTCACTTTTCCTTTAAAGTCTTTTTTCCATGAAAACACTCCCTGCATTGTCACTGTTCTTACTTTATCGTTTGTCTTTCCTCTTTTTCTTATTTGCTTTCTTCACATACTCAGCTTAGCCAGGAAAGGCCATTTGATGAGCCCTTTGATTGTTTTGTCACCAAGAAGGTTTGTTTAACTGAATTAGCAGACAAACTACCTTTCCTGCATTAGAAATAGCCCCACCTCAGACGATAAACATTTAACTCCAAAAATGTTTTATGTACATGGTCCAGATCTCCAGATCTACACTTTTTCTGGGCATTGTTTTCTACTTTTAATCTACTGCATGGAACATTTACACTTCTTTTTTCCCGTAATGTTTGATAGTCTCTTATAAGATCAAAATATGGTTGAAAGATTTGACAAGTGATTTTATTTATTTATTTTTTAATTTAAGCTACATTGAAGTTCCATCACTTAAGCCATTATTTTTTGTATTTCTTAGCGCTATCAGAGGCTTATTAAATTACAAGCGGTTTGCCTCTCCACAAGGAGAGATAGTGCTATAGGGCAGCAGCATAAAAACCAGTAGACATGCTTGAATGTCAGCAGAGTCATGAGGTCTGTGACTTTTTGATTTTTTTTTCTTTGTCTTTTGTTCATCTTTTTGTCTTCCATATTTTATTTTCTCTCCTTTCAATCACTGCTCCACGGGTTAGCCTTGCGATCTCTATGCAGACTTTAACGGGGTGTTCTCACCTAAAAAGGTTGGTGGTTTGGAGAAATAGCTGGTAGGATCCTTTTGAAGTAGTTCTGTGATGTATTAGACTCCAGAGGTGTCAGGACTGTGTTGGCGTGACCGTTTCTGTCTACATTTCCAACATTTGATATGAAAATATCCTAGTATTGGGGTAATTTCTGCACTTATGAATATTGATGAAACCAGTGAAATGCTAGACATGTTTTTATGGTAAACTGTCTGTCTCATATGTTCATCTGTAGACCCCACACCTGGTTAACCTGAATGAGGATCCTCTGATGTCTGAGTGTCTGCTCTACTACATCAAAGACGGAGTTACAAGGTAACCAAAACCGAATTAATGGCCCTGAAATGCTCCAGTGGATTTGGAAAGTTTTGGCTGTTTTCCAAGGCAGGGTGTCTGGAAAACTTCTGGGTCTTGTTATGATGAGGAAGAGGAACTGTCAGAATCAGAGGCTTAAAATCTGCTAATGTACACAATTTCTTTTTTTTTTTTATGTCTAAAGTTACTTTCCTCTCCTCTTTGTCCTTTTGGTGCCCTCTATAGAATATTCCGGTTGAGGCATTGGATACATTTGCACGTTAGAGGAACAATAACTGTCGAAAGATGAAAGAACCTATAGTGCTATTAGAGCTGCCTTCACACATTTTTGCCCAGATGGCTGACAATACAACTAGAGAGCAGTATGCAGTCTCTCAAACTGGCTTCTGTGATTGTTTCAGGGTGGGTCAGGCTGATGCTGAAAGAAGACAGGACATTGTTTTAAGTGGTGCTCACATCAAGGAAGAACACTGCTACTTCCGCAGTGAAAGGAATGCCAATGGAGATGGTGAGACATAATACTGATTGTTGGTGTTTGTATGATTGTATTGAATGTTTGGAGTATTTGTGAATTAACAGAGTTAAAAGCAAAAAAAAGGTGTTACATTTCTAGTCTGATTTTAAAAACACCTATATACATAAAGTCCCTGAACATATGCAACCAGCAACCATAGGCATTTTATGAATGGACGTAAGAAATGTATAAATAGAGGCTAATGGAGACATTTGGCCGTATTTGTCAGCAATCAATACATACAATGGATGACATATTTGCCTTTTGTTTTAAATTTGAAGGATGATGAGTCATTCAGAATGACTGATTCATGATTGGTTTGTTTGTTTTTGCTTAAGTTATTGTCATGCTGGTGCCCTGCGAGGGATCAGAGACCTACGTCAATGGCAAGCGTGTTGAAGAGGCGATCCAGCTTCGATCAGGTATATACCTCGTGTGTGTAGAAAGTTTCAATTTAAACTGTAAACATTTGTATGATCTTTGTAAGCAGTGATGGCATAACTGATTTCCTAATGACTAATTACATTTGTTGCCTAGCACTTCATACTAGCTGGATGGTATAGCTTATGAGTTGTAGCATTTACAGCATTTCTCAGTGCTGAAGAACAAATGTCATAGATAATTTCATGCTTGTCTTACCTTCTTTAAGGCAATCGCATCATTATGGGAAAGAACCACGTGTTCCGGTTCAACCACCCGGAGCAGGCCAGAGCTGAAAGGGAGAAAACGCCGTCGGCCGAAACCCCCGTGGAGCCAGTTGATTGGACATTTGCTCAGAGAGAGCTCCTGGAGAAACAGGGCATTGACATGAAGCAGGAAATGGAGAAAAGGTATGCGATCTGTGATATCTGTTTGAATCATTTTCTAACGGCGTGAGTAGTTGTGTGGTTTCAAATGTGGATTCTTTGATCATGAATTGTTTGAGTTTCAAAACTCTTATTTCACTCTGTTGCGTAGACTCACTGAAATGGAAATCTTATACAAAAAGGAGAAGGAAGAAGCAGATCAGCTTCTGGAGCAACAGCGATTGGTGAGTTCAAATGAGCCCTGTATTTTCTGTTATCCATATAGAAGTTAGAGACAAGTTAGTAATAAGTGCAGAGTGGGTGTAAAAGGAGCCAAGTTATAATGTCAATTATTCCTTTTGTAAGTTAATGAAATTGTTACGAGAAGCAGTAACAGTGAACCTGCTAGTTTGTGATATTTTGTGTGTGATTTTGAGTCAAATGTGCTACAGGGTATCTGTCAGTGGATTTCAAAGTAAAAAGCATCGCAAAAGCTACGATCAGTTACAGTTTGACAGCTTGTTTTCTGGATGATGGTTTCTTTTGGTCCATGTAAATCTGACTAGTACTAATTCTCACTCAGAGCTCTGACACTTTGAGATGTTTATGTGTGAATCACACTTTTACTCCTAGCGCATGTCTGTTCTTCTTGCATGGAAGTTTTTCTGGTTTGAGGCTTTTACTGGCCTTCATCTTGTGTTTTTTCTGTAGCAGCTTGATTGAGCAAGAATTAGACTGTAAAGCTTTCCCCTTTTCAAATCCCTGTTTTCCCTTTTCTTGTGTCTTCTATAGTGGATCTGAATCTTGCAAAACAGCAGCTTGCAGCTAAAACTGATTTGATATAAAGACCAAATTTCCTTGAACTGATTCAGCATTGATCAGTAGTTAAACACATTTAAAAAGTGATGCTGCTTTTGCATGGTTCATGTTAATAGCATGTTTTCTTAACTCATTCAGTACTGGTTGTGGACTAAGTTGCAGTGTTTGCAGTTGAGCTGGTCAACTCTGAAGTGGCTGTTGATTTGCTTGGATTATATTTCTACTCTAGTTTTCTTGCTCTGTTTTGTCCTGAGTTTCATCTCTTCAATGCAGTTGCTGACATATACAATGCATTGGGATAACAACAATTTCTGCTGTAGTTTTTGACAGATAGCGACAATGTGGTTTCTCATTGACTTCTTTGGCATCTGTAAAGGCACGGCTCAACACCAGTTATCACTGCTCACAGTTAATTCAGTGAATCACAGGCCTCTTTCATATTCCGGTGGTTTTATATGTGCAGAATTACATACAGAGGGTTCAGACTCCCAGGGACATAACGTGTCCAATTCTAGCCATAGATACATACAGTCTCATACACAGGACCTGAATTAGCTCTACTGGTTGTGATCTGTAATGTATGCTGTCTACGAAAAATGAGAAACTGCATTTTTTTTTTTTTTCCCAACTAACAACTTTCTTGTAGTGGATTAACACTTATCCTCACTTCTGCCTCTTCCCTCTCTACTGGCTTTCTGATCAACTGCAAGAATACTCTGCCTTCTAACTTACCACTAATACTAAAGCCACTCAAACCTTCTGGACTAAAGGGGGAAAGCTCCACAATCCATCTATATGCATGCTGCTGTAGCATGTTTGGGATCCAGCTCACAAAATTTTCAATTAAGAAGAGGAATATCACAAAACAGTACAGACGTGCTCCAATCAGCAACTATCATCTATTGATATTTTCTTTCTAATCATGATAGACATGCTTTACCTTTATCAATATGCAACATTGGGAACAATATGACTATAAGGGATATATCCCTTACTGACATGTAGAAAGCCTTGTTTTTAGTCAGTTTTGTATTGAACATCCATTCATATCCAGAGTGCTGTTTCATTGGGGAAGTAAGGGGAAAAAAACTGATAAGAAAGTCAATAGAAGCCACTGTTTCTTGTACATTCATTTGTTTGTTTCTATATCTTTATTTTCAGTACAATTTCAAAAATAATACTGCATGTTGCCATACATCTTGTATAATAATGATGTATGCAAAATGTTTATAATATTGGTGTAATTGTCACTTTTGGTAGAAATCCTAAATCTGGAATTTCTGTCTAAGCTCAAGACAGACCATAATATTCTGGTTTGACTTTGACTTGTGGTTGAAGTTCCCTTGTTGCATATTTATATCTTCATTCATTCTTTTTTTTTAAACCATCTTTTCATCCTCTCCCTGATTTCCCATTGTAATTTCTCCTTTTTTTGGGGACCATCTGGTTTGTGTCCTGTGTTGTTTTCTCAAGGATGGAGACTCTGATAGTGGGGATGACTCAGATAAGAGGTCTTGTGAAGAGAGCTGGAGACTGATCACTTCCCTGAGGGAAAAGCTACCTCCCAGCAAGCTGCAAACCATAGTGAAAAAGTGTGGATTACCCAGCAGTGGGAAAAGAAGAGAGCCAGTTAAAATGTACCAGATCCCTCAGCGCCGCCGCATCACCAAGGACTCCAAGTGGGTCACTATCTCTGACCTAAAGATCCAGGCAGTCAAAGAAATCTGCTACGAAGTAGCGCTCAATGATTTTCGCCACACACGGCAGGAAATTGAGGCTTTGGCTATTGTAAAGATGAAGGAGCTGTGTGCTAGCTATGGCAAGAAGGACCCCAACGAGCGGGACTCGTGGAGGGCAGTGGCTCGGGATGTTTGGGACACTGTAGGGGTTGGTGATGAGCGCATCGAGGATGTGATGACCAATGGGTCTCGACCTGGAGGGGTTGTTATGGATGAACTTAAAGTGCACATTGATAAACTTGAGGACATCCTGCAGGAGGTGAAGAAACAGAATAACATGAAGGATGAGGAGATCCGTGCTCTCAGGAACAAGATGGTCAAAATGGAAAAGGTCCTTCCACTCATCACCCCAGAGGGCCAAGAAAAGCCTCCCAGTGTAGGCGCCTCTACTTGTGCAGCCAGAACTCCGAGTCCTCGAGAAGGAAAGCCTCCAGTGCCTGAAAAGCCTGATGGAGAAGATGTAGATTCACTAACAGGCCAAAACGCAGGAGACGATTCCACCCTAAAGCGAGGCCACATGCGCTGGATGCGCCAAGAGCAGTTACGCCTCAAGAATCTTCAGCAACAAGAGATCTCCAAGCAGCTTCGCCGGCATCCAGGGCCTCATCGCTTTATACCACCAGAAGACCGTAAATTGCGCTTCCCCTTCAAAAGTAATCCTAAGCACCGCAACTCATGGAGCCCAGGTACTCATATCATAATTACAGATGAGCAGGTCATAGAGCTAAAGGTGCCCAAAGAAGCTGTACAGGAAGAGGAGGTAGAAAGCCAGGCTGGAGAAGGCATGGAGTGTAGAGACAAGATGCCTGCGTCAGTTATTCAAGTCTCGCCCTCATTGCCAAGCCCCTCAGTTCAGCACAGAAGCAAAGACTCTGACCAAGGTTTAAGCCAGGGTCACAGACATAACTATAGGAACAACCAACACCAGCAGCCACATGAACGAGGCCGCAGCAACTCTTTTAATCACCGTCAGCGGCCCTCGGGCTCCATGGAGTCACTGCAGCAGTCTGAAAACAACAGGAGGCATACGCAGGCTTTCTACCAGCCCCGCCACTATCAGAACCAGCCGGCGCATCCCCAGCCTCACCCTCAGCAGCAGCCTTGCCACTATAATAGCATGATGTATACAGATGGCAGCTTCAATGGTTACCACCAGTACCCTCACACTGACCACCTTAACCATCCAATCAACTTTCAGGCACCTCCACGAATGCGCAGGCAAATGTCTGCTCCTAACCTAAAAGCCAGCAGAGAGACAACGGTCTGAGTGGGACTTGAGGAATGTCGAACTATTTCAGTAGACTTTTAGTAGGCAAACGCATTACAGATCACAACAGCTCTGACAAAACTGACTGTGACTATTGCACTAGATCAGTGTGTTACTGGTTGATCCAAGTATTATATGTATTATAAAAAAAAAGAGACATTTTATCAGTATCGTCAGTATCATCATATGCCATTTTTATCATTTGTTTTCTGCATTGTGTGCGTTGTCATCACTGTCACTGGGAGAGCTGTCATGAGGATTTAAAGCCAGCAGATGATAAGGGGACTGTTTTTTCACAAGAGACATGCCACATTCATTTATCAGCATGTGTGACAATTCATGAATCACACTTTTGATTTGCCAAAATTACTTTCATAGTTGAATTTCTGAGTTTACATCGTTGCCATTTTAGTATTGATGAATGATGAGTGTTTTTAGCCACTGCGGCATGAACACAGTGATGTATCTAATGTTCACTGAGATTTTTGTTGTTGCCCAGATTAGGAACAGAAAACTCCCAGTGTTTGTTACGTACTGTTGAGCTACATGGTGAGATGGGAGAATCAGTTTTCTTTGCAATATCTCGTTTACCTCATAAAGCATTTTGTTCTAAAGCATGATTGGCTTAGATCTGGAATCAAAAGACCACTTTAAAGTTTATTGAGGAATAACTTGAAGCACTAGGCAATCGTGTGCCTTTCAAACAGACTGACATATAAAGTTAAGTGTTTTTAAAAAGTGCCTTTTGATGCACTCTATTAATCCTGCATTTACAATTCAGTGTTTTATTTCCCTTCCTTGTAATTCAGTGCTTACGGACAGGCTTGCAGATGAATTTTGTAAAGGAAGCTTAATAACTTACCTAACCAGAACTAACTTTTTATTAATAAGACTGACTTAATACGATTTTTAGTAACCCTCTTACTTGCTTGATTGCAAACTATTCCTGTTTTCTTTCTTTTATTTTATATATGTTTTTAAAATTTCAAATATGTAACTGCCAACCACTTGTATTATGGTATTTTGCACTTCTTCTCTTTATGGATAAGCTGCATAATTAGCTTGTGAATGCACTAATTTTAAAGTTAAACCAGTCACTCCATTCATTGAAAAATATATTTTAAAAGCAGACCAAGTCCAAAAAAATGTTTTAAATGATCTCTGAGTCTTGGAACTCATTGAAGACACATTGAAATTTTAGGAACCACTATGCTGAAAAGCACAGGGAAGAACCTCAGTTGTAGGTTAAAGAAAATTTTATCTGTTTAAAAGTTTCACTGAATAATTTTCCCTTTTCTTCCTGTATAAACCACTCAGTCTGGTGTTAAAATTACATTTTAGGTTTGTGGTTCATTGAGTAAGCACAGAGTTCACTGTGTTTCAAATGGATGCCCTACAGAGTGTTGTCATGGTTCCCAAAGACTCGCCTTTAAAAAATGTTGGAAGGAGGACAAAGACTTGAAATGTTTGCGTAATGGTATTCAGGAGAAATGTCCATATCAAATGAGATTTTTAGGACTGCCTTGTTTTAGCTGCACATTCACACAACCAAGACAGATATGAGAGTGAAATGAAATGAGTTGTCCATGTTATCTTCAATAGTCCATGTCAGTATTTCTCCCTTTGTGCTTTTGCTTATGCTTATTTACCTACCTGTCAATCTGCCTTTTCCCTGCTGCATTTGTAGCTTCAAAAGAACCCCATTAATTATTAATATTACATAGCAGACGTCCTTCTTCAAATCATTTCACATAAACAGGGACACTCAGCAGCATGCCAGAGACCTTTGAGGACTATCGAATTGTTAACCTAGGTTTGGAATAATGAATTTATTTTCTTTAAGTTTAGACAGTATATATTCTGCCTTACTGTGCTGTAACAAAAACCAAATGATGTGACATACTCAGCCTCCCTGCGCCACGTGTCTTTGACTATCTTTGCATGGAATAGCTTACATTTCTTCAGCCCTGATGAATCCATTAAAGAGTGTCGTTTAACATAAGTTCTGGTGCAGATGGTGACCGGGTAAGCTGGACAGTGTACAACATCAAATGAACTACCGTATGCACAGCTCTGAAATGTGCATTTATAAGTATGCTAGGTCGTTGTGTCTGAGTGTTGTACATCTTTTTTTTTTTCTTCTACAACCGCATCAAGTGCCTCATTGTGGCTGCGTACCGAGTTGTGTTGCTCCCTGATCGAGCACATTAGAACAGTACTGTTCACAGGTTTTCAAAAAGGATATACCACATTTGTGTTTTATTGTCAAGGTATGGATGAAATTAAATAAAATGACATGATCCATGTGCAGTTATTTGTTACGTATGGGTCGTATTTGTTTTCCATTACCACTAAACCTGAATGGGGACAGAATCAGATGTCTACACGTAGACACTATGCAGGAGTACAGATTTGAGACACTGCGCAGCACAGTCAGGTTAAAGGTACTGAAAGTATCCTTATACTGAAATTATTTATATAATAAACTCAGTAGGTTCAGGCAGATCAGGGAAACTTTCATGTTGGGTTTCCACGGGTTCCTTAAATGAGGAGAATTCAGCTTCTCGTTAGAATTTCAGCAGGGAGGAGGGCAAAGACAAATGAAAAGGCTGCATTGTCCCGGAAGACTGTGAACAAACAGGATGAGGTCATCGGGAACACAGCCTGTCCTGATGATGAAGATGATGGCGCCCCTCATTGGATTACAGTTGACTCAGCTTCTACCAGCACCTCTCTTCCTCCACTCTAGCCCCTTCTCTCAGATGTTTTTTCATTGATCAATATAGGTTTATTTCCACAGCAGTTTATGCTCATACACAAAGAGAAACTTTTTTTCATTTATAGCACTGGTAAAGAATTGAGCTACCCATTTAATTATATCTTGTACCCCTTTAGGTTTTTCACCTCATTAGTTCTGGATTTGGTGATATTTAAAAAAAGAAAATCATGGACAGCAGTGATTTATTGTGTTTTTTAAAGTAATCCATAATTGCTTATGTGCAGCACTCAAATATGTAGTGATACAAGTCTGGAAATTCAGTGTGAGGGAAAGCAGCGCAAAATTCTCATGTACATCTCATTACACAGTAAGCATAAGTGTACACCATTTTTCACTCTCTGCACAACCAGTAACATCCAGTGGATTCATGATCACAGTCTTCAGTGCAAGTTTTTCAGAAATAAAACTCTTGGGTTGATGTGAGTCACGTCCTGTGAATTTGAGGTTGAAAAGAGAGCTGCAGTTCTGAAGGCTCGCTGAGCTCACCTGTTGTTGCGGCTGATGGACAGTTTTCCACGTTCTCTCTCCTCTTCCCTGTGTGTTGGTGTCCAGGTTTACGAGAGCAAATTGCAGGAGCTTCAGAAACAGGTGGAGACTCGTTCTCTGGTAGCTGAGACACCTGATGAAGAAGAGTTGGAGGAGGAGGAAGAAGAGGAAGGTGTGTACTATGAATCTTCAGACCTGGAGATATTTCTTATAAAGTATACACTACATATAAGCCTAAAATATAGCTTGACATATAAATAAACTTTGTGTTTTCTTCCACACTTTGTGTCCAGAGCCTAAACTCCTCGGATGTGCGTATAGTATTTATGTATCCATAGTATCACCTTCATTCAGATTCATATATTTTAATAGCACCATACTAATTACCCATTGAAAATATTAACAAAATCTAGCTGAAGAATACTACATCCTCTAATTCCTACAAAATAAAACTTACTACTAATGGTATATATTGTTTTACCTGAAGTCTAAAGGACCATACATACTTAGCCCAACAATGACAAATTGTCATTAATTCACTGTAAGGTTTTAGAGCATGCCACAGTGCTGGTTTCCATCATTTTCAATATAGACAAAAGATTGGTAATCCAGTGATGGATCACTGCTTGCAATTAATTTGCTCTTAATTTTGAATTTAGCATCAACTCTTGAATATGCAGTAGTTGTCACTCAAGTTCAGAGCTGTATTGAACTTTTTGCGAGAGGGCTAAACCTTTGCACGCACTACATTATAGTGTTGTGCAAGAAACATCGTGGTTTGGATTTTCCTGAAGTAGTGCTTGTGAATTAGATGTTTTTCTACAACTGATTTTTATAAATTCTTGTATTTGAGGGCTCTGAACACATCAAAAAGAAGTGGTTTGTAGTACAGTCAGTGCTTACGAAAAATACGAACGTAAAGTAAAGGTGACAAAATGTAACTCGTGATAGATTGCCTTGGATTTCAGACATGATCTGTGGTTGGGCTAAAACAATCAAAACTGCTAATATGGTCCTTTTGGGTTTTATAGGTAATTACATTATAGGTATATTTTAATAAGTACTCTTTTTATCTTTTTATTGATGCCTCTCTCTCCTTTCTCCACACAGTGCCGTGGACTCAGCATGAGTTTGAGCTGGCTCAGTGGGCCTTCAGGAAGTGGAGGTACCATCAGTTCACCTCTCTCCGTGACCAGCTGTGGGGAAATGCTGTCTACCTAAAAGAGGCTAATGCTATTAGTGTGGAGCTAAAGAAGAAAGTAAGTAAATCGGTATTTCAGTTTAATTTCTCAAGTCAATTTTTTAAGCTTTAAGAGTAAAAAAAAAAAAAAAGGAAATTTAGGAGACCTTCCATAAAGTTTTTTTTAAACAATTTACTGAAATTAACATAAATTTTCTTATCAATAATAAATAAGT
>VVAS01014596.1:5439-15939 GCA_015103295.1 Ptychochromis oligacanthus
TGAGAAGATGGCAGGAGTACTTTGAGTAGCTCACAAATGAAGAAAATGAGAGAGGAGGATTGATGGAGGAAAAACAGTGAATCACGAAGTGCAAAGGATTAGTAAGGGGGAAGTGAGGGTAGTTATGAAGAGGATGAAAAGTGGAAAGGCGGTTGGTCCACATGACCAACTAGCTGTGGAGATATGGAGATATCTAGGAGAGAGGGCAGTGGACTTTTTAACTTCAAGCAGACTTCAAAGAAGTACAACAGGAATGACTGCTTGGTGTGTATGCCGTGTAAGCAACAGAGTATAATCAAGGCTTTATACAGACTGCTTATGGTCTTAGACTCTTAAGCCTTGACATAGACAGCTGGAGACACAATGGCCAAGTAGTCCTCCCTGTTATACTTCTTTGAAGTCCACCTCCTGTGTAGTCACAAAAAACAGGCAGACACACAGACATCTACATGAACATTCGCGCTCACCATCTGATAATGAAATTTACATTACTCAGACCTGAGCAGATCTGAGTGATCTGAGTGAGGGAAAGAATATTCAAGGCTTAACTCCTTACCAGATGTTGACTGCAGGGCACAGTTAGATGTAGCCATCTATCTGTTAGCCACTAATGGCTAGTCATTAGCTACAGATTTATCTTCAGAGATACTGGTGGATGGCTTTAGTTAGCTGGCATAGCGGATATATGAACACTTTTAGAAACACAATCATCCAAATGAAAAAAAGCTGTTTTATCAGAGGAAGCAAAGAATGTGAAGAAGAAGAGTGACAGAAAACGGGACAAAGCAAGAGTTAGTGTGGGACAAGTAGTTACAAGATGGAGAAAGCTCAGACAGGGATTTAAGGGGCTTCAAAACAAACAGCCAGCTGACATTATTTCTCCTGATTAGTAAGTAACAAAACCTGCCTGTTAACTGAAATATGTCATCAGAGTTTTTAGGATTTTGTATTGCTTTGCAAAGCAGCCAAACTGTTAGCGAACACGATTTGTGATTTAAAAATAAAGAACAAACAACCACATTTGCCTGTTATCGTTAGGCATGCCAAGTAATGCGAACATAAGGTTAGCATACAGAAGAAGTAGGATCCATTGAGGGACTACTGATATAAACAAAGAGCATGTTCACAAATACTCCTTTCCACCCTCCTCTTTGTAAAATAAGGAGTGTCAGAACATCGTATGTAAAAATGAGTAGCAATGGCAATGAAAGACTGAATTTTTAACAGTGCCTCTAGGTAGGTTATTTCTTCTGTGTCTATTGCTTTGTGTGCTGTGTTGATGGTGGTTGCTAAGTTAAACAGGAAAGCCATGCAATGTTGTGCAACACTTGTGTCTTCACAACAGCGTCTGCTGTAATATCATTTGGAGTCACTAGAGGGTCAAAAGTTATCTATTGTAGGTTTAACATCAGGTACTTCTGTTCCTAGTTAGCTGGACATGCTAATGATTGCAAGTTATGTTAGAGCAACTTCTTACAGCAAAAGTATGATCAGACGATTGCTGTCTGGGCATGTGTTTAAGCACTAAACTAGCCTTAGACTGTGTTGGTGTAGTTCTTTTACAACACTGAAAGAAACTTAATTTAAGTCCAATTAATCTAAGCAAAAATGCAATTACAGCTGTGACCGCAAACAATATGGTCCCTGACCTAAACAGCATTGCTGTGTAATTGTCCCAAATGTCTTTCATTTCACACAAAGAGGTTTCAAATGATCACCTCTGTTTTCTGCAGGCAATACAACCTAAATCATTCAGCCATGTCAAACTGTGGATGAAGTACATCTCAGAGGGCTGCTTCTTGGGGAAATTTTGTATCTGACCTCTGAATGTGGAGGGCAACTTTTCTCCTGTTGGCCCTCCATGTGGCGCATGATGGGGTGGGCCAGAGGTTGCAGCTAAGCTCTCGGGTAGGCAGAAAGAATGAGGCTTTGATTGATGTGGGAATGCAGAGGGGTCAAGCTCTACCCCCTCTATTATGAGGTTGGATTTAAAGTGTAATGCCATATCATGTACACACATGCAGTGTTTCCACACCTGTACCACGTCCATGTGTTTTTTTCCCCAAGGTGAATACATCTGTGTTAACAGTGGCATTTCCACCACCCATCAACTCACACACCTTCCTCCCCAAAGTGTCCATCAATCTTTCTGTCTGCAGCTGACGCTAATCAACTCTGACAGACAAAACCCACAACTCTCTGCTCTCATTCTTCCTTCCTTCTGACTCCTCATCCCTCCATCTTACTTAACCTCAACACTCACTTTCTTTCTGTTTATCTGCCTCTCTTCCTCTTGTCCTTGTTGCTCATCAACAGTCATGCTGTGTCATCGGGTGACATTGAAGAGATTATTGTATTTCTATCTCACTGTTTTCTCAACAGCGGGGATCAGCTTCCTCCATTACACAATTAAAACGGAATTATGAACTGGCTAACAATCACAGATCTCTTTCAGCAGCTTTCATGTGGTGATTTTATGTAAACTAGTGTGTTGGTTCCTCTCTGTTTCCCTCTTCTCCTCCTCTTGCCTCATTATTGGCTGTGGGTGAGGAAGCCAGTGGGATGCAAAAGCCCTCTGATGATCTAAAATAAAATAAAATTGCAGCAAACTGCCTGGAATGAAGACTTGCAGTCGTAGAGCGACAGGGAATATTATAGGCAGTACTGCTTAATGCACATTGTTCAGATTAGCCACAGAAGCAGCTGCAGAGCAAGTTAATATCAATGTCTTAAAAATATTAGTATATTTGATTCAGTAATCAAGGCATTGTCAAGTCTTTTGTAAGGTACATGACCAGGTGTAGTTGACGTCATCCATCCATTGGTCCACTGCTTTAGCTTCTCTCTTTCCCTATTTAATTTCTTTGTCCACGTTTTACCTCTTTTTTCTCCTTTGAAGTTTATGCTTCTTTGTCAATTGCATTTGAATACTGCTCATTAGGAATTACAACCCCAGTGCCATTGCTGTAAGGGGTTAATAGCCATATAGACCTTGACCACAGAGGCCTTAATGGAATCAGGAACCGGTTCAGAAGAGGTGATGGAACTCTGAAGAAGACACAACACCACTTATGGAAGCTCACACAGCAGGACAAGTGCATGTACAATTAAGACCCATTTTCATTTGTGGCCTCTCAGTTCACTCAGCAAATAATACCTGATTGAAAAACTCAATTTGTATGAAGCTTCCTGCATATGAAAAGCAAGAACGAAATTAATTAATTAAATTTTTTTTTATTTATCATTTCCTTTCCTTCTATTGCCCTTCCTGCCTCTCCCCTCGCTCCATCAAGCTTCAGAGCTCTTCTCTAACTCAATCCATAATGACAAATTTATTTTTTTTCTTTTGCCAGTCAATGTAAATACGCACAAAAGCTCACTGGCATGCGTGTATATGTGCGCGTGCCACATGCCTACATGCACACAAACACAAAAAGATATGACTTCTGGCTTCCAATTCCTTTTTCTCTTCCTTCACTTCCCTCTGTGTAATAAAAATGTTAATTGAAACAAAGTCTGCCAAGAGATATGTGATTACGTGTGTATGAGTGTGAATGAGAGTGTGAACTCAGTGTGTGTTTGTGGATTTAAGAACATTTCCCATCCTCCTCCCACACTACTTGCGTCTATCTGCAGATGATTCAGGTTGTCTATGCATGTGTGTGTTTAACTGTTGCAGCTCATGGTGATGCACTGTAATGCTGTGGTGGAGAGCTCAGACTCGCCAAGGAAAGTCATTAATTTTTATCTGCTCTGACAATTCAACTGTAACTTCACAAATAGCAGAGCCAACACTAGGCCACACACACACATACACGCACACACCCAGCTCATATAAACACAGAGAAATATTAACAGACACACATGCGGATGCCTTCCAGCTTAGGTGGTGACATTTGGTACAGTTTTTCTGCTTATGGAGAATTCCTAAATGTGTTTCTCCTAAACTGTATTTCTACCGACACAGTAACCACAACTGAAAATTGTATGTCATGCCATTGTATGTATGATATAGTATTTAAGTAAACGAGTCCCTGAGCCACAAATACTACAAAACGTGCAACATTCAGTACTGTATCTTTATTACAGGAAGCAGTACAGAACATTGTTCGGGCTTTTGCCAGGGTGCAGCCAAATGTCTCTAAACTTTAGCATTCTGTTAAAGCTGAGACTGGGATGCTGAATCTAAGTCCCATTCACAGCAGATCCATGGTGGCATCCTCTGTTTATGGACATGATAGGAAGCGTGTTATGTCAGCATATTAATGTGTTAATGCAAATCTAATTAGCTTTAAACCATATTGAACCTACTTAGATAACTTTACAATAGGCACTGTAATTTTCATAATAGAGGGAAAATGGTTAAATATGGCAATGAAATGAATGGTGTACCATATATGTGGTCAGGAGAGCCATAATTTAAAGAGTAATATGTGGATCACCTGCACCTCAACTGCAGGAATGGCAGAAAATGTCAGTGAACCAGACACTATTAGAATCATACAGTGGGCATGAATAAAATGGGTACGTGCTAATTCAGAGCACCTATCTGATAATGATGTTAAATTAATAAACTGGATTCCTCACTATAAGGAACAGACTGAGAATTATTATTTTACTTGTAAGGCAAGTGCAGGTCTGACTTAAACTTTGCTTGTATACTGATTTTGAATTTTAAACCCAAATTTACAGTTTTTTTATTTGTAAATTTATAGAATATTTATGTATTATATATAATATTTAAGTACCTATTATATGTAATTGTAAATAAGAGAAAAAATAAGAAAACAAAACATGACATGATTAGAGTTCCCCCAAGTCAGAAATAACTGCTCTAACTGAAGGTGCTTTTTACTACAAGCACATTCATACAGCGCTTTACTAACTTAAATTAATTAATTATCATGCACACACTCTGATGGATGCATTAGAAGCACTTTTGGGTTCAGTATCTTCAACATATGGACTGGAGGAGCCGGTGATCAAACCATCACCCTGCTGACAACCTGCTGTATCTCATGAGCCACAGCTGCTCCTGAATCAGCTATAGACAAGCAGAGTGTTGTAGTGTAACTGCTGACAAGAAGCAGCAGCAAAAGTTTATGAATGTGCATGCACCTCCGGTTGACCTGATGCAACACTCCATTGCTTTTCTTCTTCTTCATATAATTCTTACTAATTCGGAAGGTGTAATTTGGATCATTGTCCTGTTTTAAAACAATTGATGGTGTTGTGACCTTTACTTAACTACTAAGGGCTAACACAGGAAATAACCTAACAAACCTGAAGTATGAGTTTAAGCAGACAACACAAAGATAAAACTAGTGAACCATCTGTAATTTTAACAATGAATGGTATATATTTGAAATTCAATAAGTATTGAAGGCAAGTCAACTGACATTGAAGAAGATAAAAAGGAAGTAACTATTTAGTACACTGTGGCATTTTCATGCACTGTAACATGCACATCTGAACAGCGTGACATAGGATAAAAAAAGCTATCTTACCCTTAGGCGCATGTTATATCGGCTTCCTGAAGATGGATGTTTAAACTGTGTTCAGCACAGTCATTGCTGTTAGTTGCTGATGATGTGTAGCCATGGATGTTGTGGTAGTCATGCTAGTTAAGTGTTGCCGTTAATTCTCAATGAAAGGTAAGCAGTGTCATCACCAGCAACACCATCACATATCCTTAATGCTCCAAGGTAGGAACCACCCATATTAAGGACCCATAATGTGGAAATCACCCATATTATGTGTTCACCTTATATTTGGATATAGAAGACCAGCACACTACGCCCTGGCTGTTTTTTTTTTTGTTTTTTTTTCTCATAATTGGCCATTGTTGACCACGAAGACCTGATTAATGCGGTCTCCTCAAACAGTTGATGTTGACATGTGTCTGCTACTGCTGATGTGTACAGTAAACTGTAGTTCTATTCACAGGTAATGTTTGAGGTTGGATAGTCTAATCAACTCATGCACTGCAGCAGAGTTAACTTTTGTTTTTTTCCTTTTCCAAATGAAGGTCAGTTTCATCACACCACTTGATGGTTTTGGCGAGTATGTTCTAAGCGCACTTGCAAAACTGGCTGACCTTTCATATCTTCAGTATTGTTCTAAAGTGGAGCAAAAAAAGGAAAATAATGAAACATGCTTGAATGAGATGAATGTGTCCAAACTTTTGAGTGGTATTGTAGACAACTCATTTACTGAACAAATGGTAATTTTTGTATGACAGTTCAATCTTGAATAAATTTTGATTTCATTATCTAATGTCTCCTCAAATTTACTCATCTCCACTCATTTAGCCTTCATAAACTGAAAGGGCTGTATTTACTTTTTTGTCATGTGGATTGACAAAGTGAGGGGCAATATTAAAACCAAGTAAAAAAAAAATCAACAATAAATAATTAATTTATAGTATCTATTGTAAATATGTATTGCCATTTAACTTTTTTAATTACATCTCATTTCCAATATACAGCAGCACCATCTGAATGATATGCCTGAATGACACACACACACACACACCCCTCCGTAGTTCAAAATGATGCAACAATGTAACATATCCTTAAACAATTTGAGGTTTTGTTCTGTTTTTCTTCTTTTTCATCATCTTAGGGCACAATCATGCAGTCCTAGAGACCAGTCGGTGACCCCCTGGCAACCACCAGTAGCTGAGGAAAAATATGTAATCGCTGACAGGTTAATGAGTGGTTGCTAGAGGTCGTTGGAAGTCAGTAGGTCACAAACAGGTATACGGTGCTGCACCGAAAATCTCCTTGTGATTGCTTTGGTCGCTAGCCTGTAGTTTACATGGAAGATGCTGACTTGTCTGCAAACACTGACCAACTACTCATCAAGCTGTAGTAAAACTATGAAATACTAGCCTGAAACAGAGACTGTGAAACATGCTGGTTGCAGCAGTAAGGCCAAATTTTTACTTTGAAGGCAAATATTCTCAGTTTCCAGCACACGTTTTCAAGTTTCACTACAGCTTGGAGAGTAAATGGTGAGCGTTTGCAGACAAACACCATGCAAACTATGGGCAACTGTGTGGCAATCTACTCACGACCAAAGTAATCACAAAGGGGTCATTCCATCTCAAATCATTGTGGGCCTTCTGTTCGACCATCTCCAATTTGCATAATTTCCATCCATCTATCCATCCATTTTCTACCGCTTATCAAACTCAGGGTCGCGGTCGGGCTGGAGCTTATCCCGGCTGTCATAGGGCGAGATTGCATAGCTTCATAAATCAAATATTTTTCAAGCTATATTTATTTGAAAAATGGTCCGTCAACCCACTTCCAGCATGTTTTTTCACACTTTGTAATCTTCAAAAATGTTTCAACATGAATATCTCAAAAACTATTGAAGACAAAAGCCTGAAAATTTCACTGGTCTTTCTTACCATGAAAGTGAATCAGGATCTGTAATTTGGATCAGACACATCAAAAAATATCTGACTATTGGGTACTTAAAATATAAAAAGAAATCAAGCAGTCTGTAAATTCCCATGTTTGAGGAAACACTAATAAAAAACTTCACATTGCAAACAACTATTTTCTCATTTATTATTAGAGTGCCATCTGGAAAATCCTAAATTTTGCTATATTCGGATTAGACTATCCACTGATATTTTTGTTTTTGTGGTGCAACTTGTCATATTTGCTCAATCCAGCATGAAAGTTAAATGAAAATAGCATTATCTGCATTTTTGTGACTAGAAATTTCATGTTAAAAAGTATTCTGTGATTTATTTTCACATTATTGTGAAATATAACTATATAAAGCTACTTTCGGCTGCTCCCTTGTCAAGGGGTCGCCACACCGGGTAGCTCTGCATGTTTGATTTGGCAGAGTTTTACACCAGATGCCCTTCCTGATGCAACCCCTAGGGGGATATGTGTCTCTGACTGGAATCGAACCAGTGACCTTTCGCGTGCAAGGCAAATGTGTTATCCACTACACTATGAAGGCACGTAAAATGTAGCTATATACCATTCGGAAATTATCAGTAGTTGACTTTTGCAATGTGACGGTCTTTTTATTAGTGCGTGCTCAAATATGGGACTTTATAGGCTTGAATTTTTAAAAATATTTTAACTAGCCAACGCTCATACATTTTTTGATGTATCTGTCCCAAATTACAGATCTTGATTCATTTTGATTGTAAGAAAGACCAGTGAAAATCTCAGGCTTTTATCTTTAAGAGTTTTCGAGATATTCATGGTCAAACATTGCCTCACATTTCAAAGTGAAAAAAAGGTCTGAAAGTGGGTGGACGGGCTTCTTTTAAAAAAATAAATATGTAGAAAAGTACTTGATATATGAGGCTAAAATTTCACAATCATTATATATGTTCAAACTTTGAACCATAAAATTATTAGGCAAATTGGAAATGGTCGAGCAGAAAATGTTCTAATAATTTGATGATCTGAAATGGAATGACCCAAAGAGGTTTTTTGGTGAAGCATCCTCTTCACCAAAATCCACCACTAGCCAAACTCATCAGGGTAGGCTTGTAAGATTATGGCCAAAATGATAATCATGATTATTTTGATCAATATTGAGATTTTGATTATTTTTTATGATTAGTCATTTATTGTTAGTGACAATTCTTTTTTTATTGCACTTTCATGTAAACATAATACTGCTTTCACATCCACGTTGTGTTACAGGAATTTACAAATCTTTGCATCCTAATAAAATTGGTCCTCCTTATTCACCTAAATTCAGCTCTCAGAAGAAAAGTATAAATTAAAAAAAAAAAAAAAATGTACCAAAACTTAAGTGAGTATGTAAGTAAAGTTTATTTAGTTTAGTGCTTTTCACAGACATGAAATCAAAAGCGCTGCTTTAACCTTTGCATTGTGCTACATTCATGTTAATTAACACTTCTTTAAATAATAAGGTATTTAGATAAGGTGTTTATTCACCTGACTGAAGTGCATCTCCTAGAAGCAAAATATAAAGTCTTTCACTCGTTCGTGGTACCTAGATGATGGGTGTGTTGTGCATGTAGCACAGGTTTTGGCACTTTGGAAAAATAACTCCACAAGGGGATAACATATCCTTTGTCCAGTAAGTCGAGCATTTTCCTGAATCCTCCGTTACCATGGTTATTGGACAAATATCTTTGGTGACTACATTGGTGTGTCTTTGTGAGCAGGATGGATACGGAGATGCGCTGCACAGGCTCGCTTTTATGGATGTCTGAGTTGATGTTGGAGGATTCACATTAGCAACCACTGCACTGTTTTTCTTGGCCTTCATGCAATCATTATGCTGCAGCTTGCGGTGTGTTTTTAGGCGGTTGAATAAGTTAGCTGTGTCGCTTTGCAGCTCAGACATGACTCTCCAGCATTCTTTACATATGATTTCTTCTCAGTTAACATCACTCACCCTAAATCTGAAGTATTTCCAAACAACGGATGATGGTTTGCTTCGAGTGACAAGCTCTTTACCGTCACCTGTGCCAGATATTTGATTTTTGTTGTATATCTGTCTTTTAATGTAGTGTTACTTGTTCAGACCACAGACAGTATAAAAGATGGACGTCGCTACTGTGACGTCACCCAGTCCCTTTTGAAGCCTCGAGACGAGCATTTCCGCTGTCGCATTCTTGGTTGCAAGAAAGAGGATGTGACGAGAAGGGACGGGTCTTACTGTGAAACCGCTTACTCATTGGTCAATGGCTTGTGATTGACAAGTCGTTAGCTAATGAGTGAGTGGAAAAAAAACAGGGCTAATTCTTCTGTTTGAAACATGGTATGACCAAGATTTACAAAATGGAAAAAGTTTTTATTCAGTATGACCCACAATGAGTGACTAAGAGCATGAACTCAGCAGCAAGTGTTTAAAGAGGTCAAGAAAGAAAGCCTTTTCCCCATAGACTTCTATAGGACCGGAAGTCTTTTTGCAACCACAACTATTGCCATCTGGTGGCCTTCAGCTAGAATGTAGGTTTTTAGGCACTTCCGCATTGGTGGAATTCGTTTTTCTGACCAGGAAGCTACGTCCGTCTTTTCTACTGTCTATGGTTCACACTAGTCTGGGAAACTTGGCTGTGCAATGCAGGAAACAGCTGTGATTGGCACATGCAGGCACATGGTCAGGCACTGATTTAGGGAGTGCTTGATTTGGTTTTGTTTTTGTTTTGCTTTGTTCTACTGGCAGAGCACACATTTTAAATATCATTTGATTGTGTTCATTTAATTGTGAGAAGCCAAAATTAAATTTTCAGTTCCATTTTAATTTTATTTATATAGCGCCGCACTATATAAATAAAATTGAATTGAATTTAAGATATGATGAGGCCTGATTATTCAAGACCTTGTATGTAAGGAGGAGGATTTTAAATTCAATTCTGGATTTAACACGGAGCCAATGAAGAGACGCTAATATGGGAGAAATATGATCTCTCTTTCTAGTCCCTGTTAGTACTCTCGCTGCAGCATTCTGGATTAACTGAAGGCTTTTCAGCCAGCTTTT
>VVAS01014609.1:4868-17389 GCA_015103295.1 Ptychochromis oligacanthus
CTCCTGAACACTTACTGTACCACGTGCTTCAGACTCTCAAGCATGGGGAGAATAAACCCATCTCCTCGTTTCTATGGTAACATTCCATGTCTGCAGAATGGGTGTGATTCAGGCTTTCAGGGCTCAGGCAGATTGTGTACACAGGCGCACACACACACACACACACACACACACACACTGCACAATTAGTCCCCTGTTAAAGCTGTGCCGGTAGCGGAACTTGTGCTTGGGTGGAGAGATGGAAGGTGTGTGTGTGTTGGGAGGGCTACTTTAACAAAGAGCACTCCTGTGAGACCGAAACACAACCAGTTTATAACCTTTCTACTGACAAAACTGAAACACAAACTTATACACATAGTACATGCTAATGTGCTATAACATATATGTTGCATGGGTTTTGCAGCTCTAGGTGCAAACATGATCTACCAGGTTGCTTGTGGATCAGCAAGATGTTATCTCCATTCTCAGCAGACATCCATTCACCCACACCAAGCTTTAGACAATAGAGATCTCAAAATTATTTGGGTGTGATGTCTGTCTTGTGATTTTCTCTATATATTCCATTGTATATGCTTGTGTTCAGCTTGTGTTTCATTGGAGGATGTCTGAGATTACCTATCAGAGGAAACATCTTAACAGTACAAGGGAAAGGAAAGAAGATCAATATGTTTTAAATATTTAAACTCTGTGTTCACGTATACTATATAATGATAACTCTATGCGTACAGACAGAATATACTGAGGGAGTAAATCCCATTGTGTTTGGGTTGATACATCAGGAAAAAGTTGTGGACAACGTCCGCTTTAACCTGCACCTCATTTTATCAGGCAAGCAAAAGGAGCTGGTGATGGGGAGCTGTGGATCCTGATGGAATCAATAATACAGCAATATAGTGTCGGGATAGGGGGATGGTGGGGTAAGGAAAGATGAGAAGAGAGGAGGAGGCTGCCCAGCCCTGCGTGCCTGGAGTGAGAAGTGATGGAATCAAAGCTGCAGCTCTTTTTCTTCCATTTCTCCCTCTACTTGCCATTTTCACCATCCTCCCCTCCACTTTCTTTCTTGCCTGTCAGACACGTCCACTCACTATCTGAATATTGCCTTTTTTTAAGTTTAAATGATTGGCTATTCCACATCCCCCATGTGTGAAATGGACATGATTAGAGATAGAGTATTGAAGTCTGTCATATTGACTTGGCCAAGGACATTTCTGCTGTCACAGCTACAGTGAAGCAGTGAAAGCTTTCCATTTGAAATGTGTGTGTGTGTGTGTGTGTTCACATGAATGTCTCACAGTGTTTGTTGCACATTGCCACGACATCCTCAGTGTGGTGGCTGGTCTCTCTCCTGCAGCGCCCATCATGTTTTATGTATGTGAGCTAAGCCTTTGCCAGCTAATCCAAGACACATATTTAGGCTACTGTAGTTTTGCTTTATTAGCCTTCAGCTAATCCTCAAAGCATGTTATTACTCATGCTCTTAAAAAAAAACAAAAAAAAAACTGTCCATTTGACTAGCAGCATAGTTAAAGTGCTATACCTGATCTTGTCAGAACCCTGTAGTTCGTTACATACCCTACACCTCCCTGTACACTCTGGGTGTAAGAGATGAAGCTCTGACAGTGCCATGGTCAGGCGCTCTGAACATCTACCACACACTAAGTGTGCATCAATCCGGTAAAGCTACAGTCTGTGTTTTTAAAAGTTATAAAGTCAGATGCAGGCTACTTACTAAAGAGAAGATGTAGTGCGTGGTGTCTTGGGTTTTTTCATAAAGCTTCAAGCTAACACCCAGACAGATCACAAGTTCAAAGACTAAAAAGTGCTGTTCAGTGTCAGTAGGGGAAGAACGGAAGGGAAATCTGACCACAGTGTAGATCATTCTTTTGTAAAGTTTTTAACAAAGGAGGAGAGGAAGTCAGTTGAGTAGTCAGTATGAATCATAGTGTGTTGGAAAAATTCACCTCACTTGTAGTGCCAAATCCCAACATGGGTCATGAAGAAGAGTATCAAACTATGATGCAGGTCATGCACAAACCCAATGCTTTAAGCAGGTTTTATGCCAGAAAAGCTGCAAATTAATGACATATCTGAAGCACTATCAACGTGCTATAATGCAAATTTTGCGGCACAAATTGGGACCGGTGGAGCTGCATAAGTGCAGCTTTTCCCACATAGTGGGTGACAGGAGAGAGAAAGGGACACTAGAGAGTTTATTTACCACTTCCAGATGAAAGTAACTAGGCTATACCAGCAAGAGAGCTCCAAATTATAGTTAACCTCATTCACTTACAGCAGTGATTGACTTGGTTTACCATAATCTGTAATTAGGAGACATAAGTGGGCAGATATTAGCTGAACAAGTGAAACTATATTATGCCATCTACCTGCTCCTTTATTGGATTTTTAAACTTCTCCATAGTTAGTTATGTTTACAAATGGTCAATGGGTACAAGCTAATAAAATAGACAAAATGATGGTATAAAGCCCAGGTGCTTAAGCAAGATTGTACGCTGTGCTTGTAATATGCTGAGAGTTTGCCTTTGCAGGTGAAAAGATATACTTGAAGTGTGAACCTAAAGTGCTAAACTTAGTTGTCATCACTTTGTATAGATGGCAAGAAAAGAGCATGACAGAAAGCACAGCTTGACATGGCTTGCTTGCAAAGCAAACACATGCTGCCACTGAAGGGGACAGGTGTGGGTATGAATAGATGGGGAACAGTGGTCAGCAGTGGGACAGGTGGTTGTAGGAAGAGAAGTGTGTCTTTGTCAATCTAGTGATCTAGTTGAATCGCTTATGGGGTTTTTTTTCTTGCAAAAGTTCAATTGGTACTATAACAGCCCTGTTCTGCTGGTGGTGTTTTATCATCGCAAAGGCCCAGGATGTTATATACTTAAGTCTGTTGTCCACAGCAGCACAGGCAAAAGTATTTTCCCCAGGCTGAGCTTGTGGTGCTGTATTAACTACAAAGGAGTCGGTCTGATGTGTTGCTTTGTGTGTGCGTTTTTACTCTGAATACTAAAGACATGATAAAGGAGAGTGCCCAAAATGTCCCAAAATTTTAGTCAGAGTGACTCTAGGCTCTATAGTATCCTTTGATGATGCAGATTTTGGCATCTGTCTTGGCCCTTTAAAGTCTGATGGTTAATTTCACCAAAGCGGCTGTTGTGAGTTCTACATGGTGTATTGGCTGTCAGGCACACCAAATGCCTCTCTGTGAGACGCCAACTGTGTGTGTCTGAGATACGCTGACTATTCTGTCTGACGCTTGTTCAGTCAATCTGTCTCAGGCTTCAGACATTATGACATTTGGTCATTTCGGCCTGGAACAGCCGGACATTAGTCATTGTTATTGTCAGGATCACTCTATTTTATCATTGTTATCAGTGTTTTATTTGTCTTTACCATATTTCTTAATACCTATGCATTTGTTTATATAGATCTATAACATTTATTGCTATTCACAAAAACATCAAAATATAATTTGCATATCTGAAATTTATTGTTGGAATGTTTGGAAATTGCTTTGGAAATGCACCATAACTCCTCTCCCTCCTCTCCCTCCTCTCCGTGCATGCTCAGACACCAGTCTAGTGAGAAAGACGGATCAGCTAGGGTCAGTGCTCTTATCACCACTGGGATGAAACCATGGCAACCATGCTTCGGACTTAATAACCATCATTGCCTGTTACTGCAACCCCTGCTCTCACCTTTACCCCAGATTATAGAAGCCTCTCTCTGTGCATAGATCTGTTAGTCAAATAATTTTTTTTTCTTTTTGTATGTGAAAGTGTATTGATGTTTTAAAGTCTAACAGTTGGTTTTATAATATTACACCTGTGTTCTCACATTAATTAGTTAGATTTTGTTGACTAAAGGCTTTCTTTGTGATCTTAGCTCAAGCTAAATTGAACAGAGCACCTAGCACCTTTTAAAAAAACGAACGCAGCGCAATAATCGTTTTATCTCGAGTATCATTTTCATTCACACGATGGGTGCAACAAATCTCCTAAGCTACAGTTTAGGTTCTTACTCCAGTTTTTCTTTAGAGGGGCTGAAAAAAAATAAGAGGACACTCCCTTACTCTGATGTACTTCAAGTTCGCTCATTATCTGAACAATCTTCGAACACAGGTATCAGCTCAACATGGGTATTGAAATACATGTAAGACCATTATTACAGTAGTAATAAACATTGGAAGCCAAAACCATAATTAAACAAAATTAGTTGCTCAGCCCTAACTACTTGTTGTAGCTCCTTATTTGTTAGTCTTTCAGACTGTGCTGTTATCTGCTTGAAACCAGATGTGAGAGATCCACTGAACATCTGTCACCCCATGGTCCACATCTTCCTGTGTAAACCAGTGGTTTTCTCTCTCTGCATCAAACCAAACAGCTGACAAAGGTTGTTAGAGCTCCTCCTTCTGCTGCGAGCTTCTGATAAGGAGGATAGAGCTGAAATTGTGTTTGCAACTTACTGAATAAATTTCCCTTGACATGGAAGAATATTAGCCCATGCAGGTTCCTCAAACTGCAGACATGTGTACAAACACAGGTATATGGAGGCGAGAGAATTGCATTGTGATTTTGAAGTAAATCTTGAATGGAAAAAAATGCAGATTTGACATGAGGTGGAGGAGCAAGAAAACATTTAGAAATTTCTGTATGTGTGTATATATACATATTGTATGATAATATTGACCATACCATTGTAATTATTGTCACCCTTCTTTTAGAGAAAGAAGCTTATTCCAGTAAAGGGGAAAAATGCATCATTCTATTAGTGAGAAAGATAAAATTGGTAAAAAGCTGTGGTTGTTATACCTGTTATTCTGCTGTATAGAAGTCATACAAAGAATACTGTTTTGAATTCATCAGCTCTCCATTAACCTAGCTGGCTGACTATTTTGGAAATTTTTCAACAACAGATGTGGTTCTATTTTTAGCCAGTCAAACCCACCAAAGGATGTCAGATTTCCTGCCCTTTTTTGTTTTTTGTTTTTTTTACTACCACAGTGAGGTCATGCAGTATGTATAGGGCAGTTGATTACTGCAGGAGCAGAACTTCTACAAAACCCTTTACTTGTATTAACCTTTTTTGCCATGACTTCAGCAGTGTATTGCACAGAATAGTAAAAGTGTCTGGTCAGGTGAGTTCAAGTTGCTCTCTGCCATCAAGTAAATATTAAATATTCAAGTTAGCTGACCTTCGTGCCTGTTCTAATTAAAGAACTCTTCCTTTTCATCACACTTGTGGTTTGGAGTTAGTTTATACTGCCCTAAAAGTCCTGACTATGAAAATACTTTGGCACTTGATTCTTGAGTCATTGTATACAATTTCAAATGCATCACTCTACCAAATGGTTAGCTGGATCTTTTTGGATTTCAAAGATTTTGCTTCATGGTAGTTCACACTGATGCGGCTCTGATTTTAAAGAGGCCATATTGTACCTTTAGCATCTTGTCCCCTTTCCTTTATTGTGTTATTTAACTTCTTTGTACATGTAAAATATCTGCAAAGCTACAAAGCCCATGTCAAAAGGAATTATTGTCTGCCACAGAAAACAATACTCATGAATTGTCTGAAACACCTTGTTGAGGTCCAGGCTTTTCTTTTTTGCTTGTCTGTATCACCGGGTAACACATTTGCATAATGACCACAAACAAACAAACAAGCATCCTACAGTCCAGTATTTTTATACAGTAGCTTAAGTTGCACCTACTGTGAGTCTTCAAGCATGCCTGATATCTGACCAAATGAAGACTCATTGCATTACTTTTGCTATAGTATTGTTTGGCCTCTTCATGCTGTTGGCAAACTGATATACTTAATCACCAAAATAAGGATGGTAGAGAGTGTTTATATGCTAAAAATGGTCATTTTAGCCTGTTGCTTGGTGGTTGCTAGTCATTGTGATGGCATCATGATACATCATGTACAATTCAGCTTTTGTGGATATAAATGATGTTATTGTCATGAAATTAAAATGATAGGATGCGTAATATTTGATATAGATGAGAACCTTCAGATTTACCGGCCTAAGATGTACCTGTGTGCTGAGTTTGGTTGCTCAACTCCTTATGGTCTAGGAGCAGTTGGCAGAAAAAGAAACAGAAACAGACAGATTCCCACAACAACACCAGGAAAATACTCAGTGTTGGTGTTACACGGCTAATGTAGCTGTAATTGTATATCCAGAGGCCAGAGCTATGTCGACACTGTAACAACAAGGAACAGTCAGAAATTGAGGAAACTTTAACCAATAAACAAGAACTGGGTTTGGGTTAGTTTGTTTCCAAACTGCCGTTTTTGCTGTAGTGCAGCCTAACTGCTGCATTTCTTATTGTCGTTCCATAACAAATCTCCACAATGCAAGTATTTAAAGACAACTGTAACTTCACTGCATGAAAATATTGTGGATTGTACAATGCAGTGGCTTATGCAGCAGCTTCTCCTTGTTCTGGGTCTGATTGTGGTTTAAACTTGTAAGGTAGAACTCTGGGGATTTGTTATCAACCAATAGCTCTTAGATAGCTACACCTGTACTTATCGAATCTGGGGTTCAAAGTCAGTGGTCTTTTGCCTAGTTTTCTTGCTCTAGGTGGTCTTAAAATTAAAATTAAACACCTGTGAACATTATAAGGTCTTCTTAATGGGTTGGGGACATGTGAGTAAAGATTAGGAAGTGCATGTTACATGCACTGAAATGACAACCACCTCAGCTTAAATAAGCATATCAATTCAGTTGTTCATTTCAGCTCAGTTTTATCCAAAATAAATCTAGAGACAGCCATACATGCTTCTATCTCCTCTAAGTTAGATTAATGCAGTTCACTATACACTTGCTTGAGCGAACAAAGTTTACACAAACTACAGCTTGTCCAAAACGCAGCAGCCAGACTTCTCACTATAACCAAAAAAAGAGAACACATCACTCCTATTTTAGCTTCTCTTCATTGGTTACCTATTAATCTGCTCTGGGCTCAAACCAAAGTATATTTCAGATCTCCTGACACTATACACCCCTGGTCCATAACCTGAAGTCCTCAGCCAAGGCTCTGTTGGTCATCCCACAGTCTCGGCTGAGGCCCAAGGGTGATCAGGCCTTTTCTGTCGGGTAGCCATTCTTTGGAGAGATCAGATTGGCGAGCTCACTATCATCTTCTAAATTTCTCTTAAAGACATACCTTTATAATCAGGCTTTTTCTGTGCCTCCACTTTGAGTTATCTCTGTGTTGTCCATCACAATTGTTTTTTTTTTTAATCTTCTCCTAGTGATCATTTTTAATTTATTTTAATTATTTTATATTTGCTTTTAATTTACCTATTTTTCATTTTTGGTTTCCTTTATTCCTCGCTTTTAATCTCCCCGTGGTGCCATTATTCCTTTACTCCTGCACCTAATGTTGTTCCATCTTTATCTCTTAAGTGTTTTATTTGCTGCTTGTTTCCTATCTTGTCTTGTGAAGCACTTTGAACTTATTATTATTAATATTATTATTATTATTATCATCATCATATAAATGTAAGTAAGTTGTTGCTAGCTTGTTTGTGTACAGCCTTAATTTGACTCCAATGAAAACATCAACAGCAAAAAAGTCATGGCCTTCCCTACCCGTTTTCTGTCAATGCGTGCAGATGTATATATTGTTGCATGTGTCCACCCGAGTGTAATTTGTAGTTCAGGTTTCATTTTGGTTGTGATGATTGACATGTGAATGGAGAGGGCCCTGCAGCATAAACCACACCAGCCATTTAACCCATATACACAACACTGCCACTCGCATCATGTCACACATACAGTACAAATACAGTAACCACCAGTGCACAAAATCTATCACTGTTATCTATTGTATAACACAATACTATTTTTTTGGTTACCTCACCCAGTCTGTAACTCCCTTAAAAACCGTCTGAGCTATAATAGACATATTTAAGGCTGCTGAAGCTTTTATTTAGAGTCCAATACTCAAGAACTCTGGGGCAAATTAAATTAACATTTGGGCTGGGTTTAGGGTTGTGTCACTTGAGTTTCATTTCCATAATTATTTTTAATAACCAAATGTTTGAAATTGCAATCCCGTCCTGAACATTTTTTCATTTCTTTGTGCGGCAGGATTGTCTCCAGCAGCTGGTCATGATGCCTTTACCAAATGTGCTGATACTGGGCCGGAACCCCCTCTCTGGTAAGTGACAGCGTACTAAACAATACAAGATCAGTACACACACTGACACTTTGACCAGTGCTGTGCCGGTTTTAATTTGATTCTAGTTGAGTGACTTCGCCAGTAAGTGTGTTGCAAGTAGTTCACTAAGGGGACACATTCAGCATTGCAGAGCCTTTTCTCCCCACTTCATCAGAATGCAAATCTAATCCTGTTAAAATTATCCAGTGCTTTGATGTTTTATATGTACTTCTCTCTGACTGCAGATTTCACTTTCTTTGCTTCTGTGTTTTTTGTTTTTCTTTGTGCTCAATTAGGAGCTGTTTATTTGACAGTCATGACCCACGCCATTACAAACTAGAACAGGATAAAATGAAAAAATGCTGGTTTTTATTGTAGTAGTGATGTGAAATGGACCAATCAGTGGATTGGTTTCAAGTTTCAAAATCTTTTAGCTGCTCTTTTCTCAGGAAGATTTAACTTGTACACAGTTTTCACCACAAGGAAATCACCCATTGTGTAATAGAACTCTCCACATCTGTAGAGTTCTATTACATAAAGTGTTAAATTAATTTAACCATTTTGCATCAAAGCTTTGACCTGCTGCACCCAGCCATGCAATTCGATATGTCTCAGAAGCTTTAAAAGCAACAGTAGTGCAGAGTCAAGTGTATGAATGAGATGAAAATATTTTTGTGTAGCTTGACTTATGCAGCCCCAGGTGCCATACTTCGGTATGAACTTGAAAATCACTCCAAGGTCATTGGATTGGTTGCTATACTTTGTGAAACTGTCCACACAGAGGTTCACGGCTTTTGTGTACATGTCTGCAATTGTAATTATCAGCTCTTTAAAGTGTATCGTTTCCAGGCTTAGCTTGCAGACCTTGTTGAAAGATATCTGTACCTATTTGAGCAAATGAAAAGCTTTCTAAATCCCTGTCCTCCCTCAGCTGCCTTATCATACTTTCACCACAGCCATTTGTTATTTTGGGGTTTTCATCACTTTTCAATTGTTACAGTTACCTTTTTAACTCTCATACACCCCTACTAGCATGAAAGGTAAATAAATGAACAATAAGAGTCTGCAGGGAATGTGGATGGACGCTTGTGTGTATGGATCATCGGCACCAAGTTTCGTGACTCTTCAGCTGCCTTTTCTTGGTGTTGTATTAATCCCTGTCAGTGCTGCTTCCTATAATAACTCAGTCTAGTCACTGTGAATCCAAGAGGGATTATTTCATGAATGGAACTCTCCAAAAAATGGCTGCTGTTTGTTTAAATATGTCACTCCCAGTTTCACAGCACCTTGAAAGTCTTTCAGATCTACAGCTTTAGACAGCAGCCTTACAAAGGGCTGAAGGAAATGTTAAGTGGATACTGAGGTCAACCCAGTGCAGACAAGAGTGGAGTGAAGCTCCATGCAAGTGGGCCAGACCAAACAGAAAGCATTAGACTGCATTCCTTAAGGACTCTTTTGCTCTTTACCTTCTAGCTTGTCAGATAATCAGTCAGCAAGGCAGCAGCCAGTCAGCACCGCTGGCTGCGGAGTCTCAGTGACTGCCAGCTGAAAGTCATTGGCCATGTGGCTTTTATTATGTTCTCATTAGGGGGCAGGGGACAGGTCTGCATGTGTGTGAGTGCATGCATGTGTGTTTTGGTGGATGGGGGAGGGGTGTCTTCACAACAGTGAACAGTGAGAATGCACTGTAGTACCCCCCTCAAGGCTCTGGTTTAACCCTAGCTCCCCTTGCATAAACACGCACCCTGATATGCACAGACACACACTCCCTGGTGCATGCAAGTAGTGTCTAGTCAGAATGTTTGTGTGCACATGTTACAAAACACCCAAAGAGTACCTCCTTTGTTTAGTCCGTCTTAAAACCTGTGAATTGTCATCAGTGACGTATTCACTAATCTGTAGCTGCTTTGCTCAAGTAATTTGTGTGGGGTTATCACAAAAAATGCACACCAACAACTATATGCCAGTGAACTAAAGCAACGTATCCACTCTCTTTTCAGCACTCCTACTGATGGAAAATGCTGCAAAGTTACGGCAGCCAAAAACAAATCTGATGGTGTGTTCAGAACAAATTCGAAGGGAAATTTCACCTTGTGAAACAATCACTGGAATGTTTTTGGACCATTTCTAAACCCTCAAGTATTCATCCATCAAAGAAATTTAAAAATACAAACAATAGCTGGAATATGTTGTTCCATATTTTCAGTCATATCAGGCTTAGTGCTCTGGCTGCCCTCATTTTATAAGAGAACTCAGGCTATTTGTTTTACTATAGTTTAAATATTTTCATTTTGTGGGGATGTGTGTTTGCCTCTGCCTCACCCTCTTCGAATTTGTGTCCATTCCCGTCTTTGCATAGACCTGAAATGTGATGCTTCATGTTTGGTGTGAACACACCATCACACGCAAAAATACCTCACATAATTTAAATATTTATTAGATGAATAAATATGCTTAAATATGTTGATTACACGGATCAAAACTTGGTTTTGATGGTATTACTCTCACAGGAGAGCAGCGACAACTGCTGGCTACTGACTGAGGGCATAAACTGCAGAATATGAAAATGTGTGAAGTGGTGTACTAGTTTTCTGTGTGTATATGGTATATGGTGTGCTGTGCTGCCTGTTTTTACCATGTTGTGGTCACTTGTGCCTCTATGATAAACAGAGCAGATAGAAAGACCAGTGCTGGGTTAGCTTTGAAAGCTGAGAGTTTGTTGGCTGTTAATATAACTGGACAGCCCGCCTGAGTAAAATCTATGTATGGGAAATGCTGGATAAAGCACAAATGCTCTAAAATGAAGTAAGGTTCAGCCAGCTCTGCCCTGTCCTCTGCTCCAGTGAGATGGGTTGAATGCATTCTGGCATCTTGTCAAAGCAATATCACATTGCATATGCCAGTATTATCACTGACATGCACGTTATTTGGTCCTGACAGAGAGTGCACATACATACATACATACATACATAGATGGAAGTACACAAATTTTTTTTCCGTCATAATTCACTCACATCCTCACACACAGATTGCAGTGGCATTGCAGGAAAGAGGATTGGTCACTATCCTCCTGACCTCTTGTTTCCCGGCAAGAGGATAAAACAGGGAGAAAGGAAAGGAGGTGAAAAAGGAAGCCTAGATGAGTGTACTCGGACTCAGAAGGCACAGGTCATCTGTAACAATGTTAAAGGAAGGAAGGAAGGATGGGTGGATGTGTGTTGCAGAGAATAAATAGGTGGATGATGTGAGTGCATAAGAAGGGAGGAAGAGAGTGATATAGGGGGAAAAAAGATGGGGCCAACAGAGAGAAGGGTAGCACCTCCTTGCTGCTGCTGCTGCTGGAGGGACATTTCTTTTCTATTTTCAGCCTTGCCTCTTTGCCTTCCTCCTGCTTGCTGTTTCTCTGTTTCTATATTCTTCCCTTGCATTTGTGTCTCTTGTGCACTGTAGTGCTTTCCCTCTTTTGTCTCTTTTCTTTTCATCTCTCCCTCTTACCGTTTCACCCTCTTGTTCTGTCTCTCTGTCTCTGTCTCTCTCTGATGGTATAAATTATTTATCCTATGAGGTCCCTTATCTTTCCTTGGTTGCTTCAGTAGATTTACTGAGCTAAATCCCTTCCCTGACTAGAATAGGTTCCTATGGCTCTAATAGACTATTGTTAAGCCCCGAAGCACTGAGAATTAAGTTTTATCTACCGTCACCCTTCTAGGCTTAAATTCACTCATTTTCTTTATATCCTTAATGAATAAATAAATAAATAAATAAATATTTTAAATCATGAATGCTTGTGCTGATGATGAATTCTTACTTTTTTCTTTTTGTCTTTTGTCAGTGTTGAGAGACTGACTAAGCACTATTCAGTATTCACTCTTAAAACGGAGCACATTATTGTGGCAGATAACTGAAGTCCTTGACTGATTGAATATTTTCTAGAAATAAATTTAGAAATACTTAAAAAAAATAATTTCACAGAAGCTGTGTTTTTCAAAAACTGATGGACAACAATCCAGTGAATAATAGTGTCGCAATTAAAACCACGAGGTCATGCCATGTCATGCCTGGGTGCTATTCCGTGCAAGCAAACTGCATTTGTGAAAACTCAGTATTGTTTACATGAAAAGTGACAGAAGAAGACTATATATTAATATAAAGAGACTTTCAAACCTTAACCATCGTTCTTATCTTCAAAAGACCTGTTGGCTCTGTCCAGATTTCTAAACCTCAACAGCTTGCAGTGCAGCATTTTTTTATTTATTTTTTTTTTTTTTTTTTTTTCTAGCTGTGGTGTTTTTACCCAAAATTTAAACCACCTTTTAACTATTAAAAATTTTCTTT
>VVAS01014609.1:17409-32880 GCA_015103295.1 Ptychochromis oligacanthus
ATTTTTTTATTTATTTTTTTTTTTTTTATTTTGTCTAGCTGTGGTGGTTTGACCCAAAAGTCAAACCACCTCTTAACTATTAAAAACCTGCCTTTCCCATGGCTGCAGTTCAGCACAAATTCAATTACAACAGAATTTCCATATTATGATTGAAACATTTAAAAATTTGCAGGTCTAAAATGAATGGTGAAACTACATAAAGAAGAAAAAGGCTGCTGCAAATATTTACTAGGTGCAAGACAAAAAAAAAGAGAATCAGGACGGGACTAGGGTTATCCCGATGCTAGAATTTCAAACTTGATACTAATACCCTGGAAAATAGTAGTTTCTCCACACCATTTCCGATACCATGGGGGGAAAAAAAGACAAAATGTGTTTCTGTCTAGTTGCTGATAAAGTCAGAGAAAAGTCTACCAGGGACTTTATCTGGTACTTTAAAAGAAACACAACACCACACAAATAATTGTGGTAGCCTGTCTGTTAACCTTACAAGTGATAAGGGCTGATAAATGTTTCCTGACTAGGTACTACATTAACATCATGTTGTTACTAGCCATAGCTGCTAGCTGTTATCTTAATGGTAACTTAACAGACAGCAAATGTGTCTATCGGATAATTTGCTAATAGTTAAACGGCTAACATTAACATATGACGGCCAGGTTAACATTTATGATAGCTGTTTAAAACTTCAGTGTTGTTGAAACGGGAGCTTTGCCGACTTCTCGAAATTTCTCAAAGTGTTGTGAACATGAACTACTTCAGCTGCTAGGCAGGAGACGGGGTGTGTGTCCACCTGTCTCCAGCGGTGCTGTGTCAACTGGAGGAGGCATAAACGGCACTGTTGGAATCAATACTGTTGCAAATGAGTATCTAATCTGATGGTCATTTTTAGTATTGATTTATTTATTTATTTATTTATTTTTGACACCCCGAGTCGGGACATTGGGGGAAGTTGGCCTTTCATACATTTAGTGTAGCACACAGCAAGAGATGGTTAGCACAAGATGTGTTTTCACCGTTGGACATATTCTAATCGGGTTATGCAAGGATGCTGGGGTAGAGCAACCTGGAGGATGCAGGACACATAACAAGCCCTTGCTAGCACTGAATACACCACACTATTACCTCCAGTATTCACACACAGTGTAAATCGGCACAGAGGGACATCACACAGACAGAAACTGGGAGGTTAAATACTGCTTAATGTCTGGTCTGACTCATATTTGTGTTATCACATGTCAAGTAATGTCTAAAAAAACTTCAGGGGTGCAGTGCATTTGTGAAAACAGAAACATTTCAGTTCATAGATCAGTTCAGCAACAGGTTTCTCTTCATTTTTCTGTTGATTAGTTCCTAAAATTCAAATTACATGTACAGTCCATGTCTTGGACCTAGGGTGCAGTGGTAAATGTCATGATTATAATATTGATATCCCATTTACCGTAACATGACAGGTTAAATCATATTTAACCTATCAGGTTATGGTTGCATGGAGGTTCTGTGCTACTCAGTAAGATACTGACTTATGTGCATCTGTTGACTCAAGATGAGTGAAGGGTAGTAAAATAGATGGATAGATACTCATAATGGGAGTCTCTGTTTTGCTGAAGCAACAACTGTGTCTGTTACTCTCTAAATTGTTGCTTTGCACGTTTTTTTTCTGTAACATTTGCTATTCAGTACTTTGTGATTGTGAATTTTATTAATCTCATTCTAATCTTTTTTTTTTGTGGTCATTTGGAAAGTCCCCCCAAGATTAAAGTTGTCAATGAAAATTGTCATTGTGTATGCCTGCTGTTTAGCTGTTCGTGCTGTGTTGATTGGCCCATAAAACAGACCACCCTAAATAGAAAACATGCTGTCACTAATCTGGATTTATTATCGTTTTATCAGGACACTGTTAGCACTCACTACCCCCCCTGGGCCACAGGATGAGCTGGCTTATCAAACACACACACCCTGATTAAGAATTGGGGAAACACACAGTCCTAGAACAGAGAGGCACAGATGCACACTAGCCTTTACTATACCTCTCAGTCAGTGTATGACACGCACACACGCATGCACCACCTGGTTTGCTGTTGTTTAGCCCCAAATCGCACAGATGAGCTCAGGCCTGTTGAGCAGGCAAGCAGCTGTTTGTGGGTTTCCGCAATTTCTGACAATATGTCCTGACATGTGGAAGAGTACTGGGTGTTCATCCTGCCAGCCCACTAGACTGTGGAAAACATTGTGCCACTGTAACTAGAGGAAGGGTTTTATAAGGGGAAACTGTAACAACCAAAAAATTTAGCTTATTGGAAGTAAATGTGGGAAAGAATTTATTCCTGCCTTAAAATAAGGCAAACCTGGTGTTTTAAAAGTGACCTGCTATATCTTGATTTTTTTTTCTTGGAAAATAAATTGCATTTTTCAGATGGTGTGAGAACCTATCTGCCAAGGAGACACAAGCTATAACCAAGATAATTTTATAACCCAATGAAAAATCCCTGTTTGTAAAGCTAAATTGTGAATTGGTCATTGGCCCGCATCATGTCATAGATCTGAGTTTGTGGTGGTGAAGTGTCTAAGGTAAATATGCCACTTCTATCAACAAAACATCAGTTAGTAGGACTTATTAACTAACCTCTGTGTTTTTACACCTTAATAAGCCACAAAAGCTGATTAAACAAAGCCAGACGAGTCAGGGCTGTAACAAGACACACAATAACAAATTATCTGTTGTGTGTTTGATAGGAATTTTGTTTGGCTTTTTATACAGATATATTTAAAGTGATTCACCTTTAGTCATAACAATATGTTTGCATTATATTTTTCCTTTAGAGCAAGGTTTGGAAGAGATGACGAAACTGTTGCTGCTGCTACTAGGCTGTGCTGTCCAGGTAAGGGCTCACTGTAGTCCACCTTAACACTTCACATATGTGCATGTAATTCAGGTTTCATGCTGCAGGAACCAAGCAAGTTCGTAACAGGTAACAATCAACTCAAGACTATTTTATGAAGAGATCAAATAGATTGAATTGTTGTTTTTGGTTACGTTTAGTTGTTATACTATTACAATTTAATTCTAAAGCCACAAATCTAATTTTGGAAGAAGTCTGTTTAGTTCACCCTCCCTTGTTTTACTGCCAATTGTTCCTCTTGAATTAATTAGCTTTAACTCCATCATACAGCTAATGCTTTGTAATGAATGACATTGCAAACCTTTTTCCTGTCTTATGACAAAGCCTCCTTCAGCTCTTACTCACTGCACGTCAGGCAAGACCACTGACCTTTCACCAACTCTATTGTTTTACCCGAATGACGCTGTACCTGCTTCATGCACTTAACTCCAGCTTGATAATGCGCCTATCTCAAGACTGCATTAAAACACAATGATGGCTAGTTATTATGCAGTAAAACTGACACAATATCCATCCATCCATTTTATTCTGCCCCCCTAGTTCAGGGTTGCAGTGAGGCTGGAGCTTATCCCAGCTGTCACATGGCAATTCATAGGGTCATAGGGAAATTACATCCTTGGTACTTTGTCCTGTTCTTATCATCTGTCTGATTCAAAAGATAAGCTTTCATTTAAAGACTTAATTACATTCAGTAAATAAATGCAACTCCTGCTTACTTTGTTGGCCTCCTCTTGACCCCAATGAACCCTATCAATTCTGGAACATCTCAAATGTCATGCTCTACTTCTCTTCTTTCCATTGAAGATTCATAGATTTAACTTTTACCCCTGCGTCCTCCCCTCTCTGTTTACAGTGCGAGAAAAAGGAAGAGTACATTGAGCGTATCCAGACTCTGGACTTTGACACCAAAGCTGCCATAGCATCCCACATCCAAGAGGTATTTCTCCTCCGCAGTAAACAAAACAGAGAAAATGTTGATATTTTACTTCTTTAACCTTACTAGACATGTGACTCCATTACTTGATGTGTGGAAATTGTGAATGGGCTGGTGTTCACTGTTACATTCACTGTATGGCAGTCAGAGATTTGGAGTTTTTATTTTATTTACAATATGATGATGGTGATTTTCTAGGTGACTCATAACCAGGAAAATGTAGTTGACCTGCAGTGGTTGGAAAGTGGGGAAATGCCTCCTGAGGATCTGGACAGCCTCTCCAGAAACCTGGCTTTCCACCTCAAGCGCCTGGTAGATGAAAGGGACACACAGCTGGAGGTAATGACATACTGTATATATACACTGTCTGTTAATATACAAATACTGATACTTATTAGCAAAATGACAAAGTAAAATAAACAATGCAGAGCAAGTGCATGAAATTGTATTAAATTTGGCGAGTTTTTAAATTCTCTATGTTGTTAGATTTGCTAATGAAAACTTTGGGTCATTTTTTTTAGCAGGCTTATGTGGAAAATGTTCCTTTTTTTGAGTTACCACACAAGAGAAACCTCAGGAAGGAAGGGTTGAAACTGTTAACAGTCTCATGGATGGAGGGTGTATTTGCGTGTGTGTTTGACTTTGACTACATGCGTCATTGAGTTTCCAAGCCATGGGGTGCAGATCCCAATGACTGATAGAGCTGATTTGTGTGTGTGTGTGTGTGTGTGTGTGTGTGTGTGTTATTAAGTGTGTGTTTCAGGGGGTTCTAATAGCCTCCAGATTATCACTGTGTAGTCCAGCCGCTTTCAATTAAAATCCCATTTCCTGTCGGGGGCAGTAGATCAAAATGGGTTGTGTGTGGGACTGTGTGTACTTTTTATTCTGTTGCCTCCATTCTAGTTTTTGGGTGGTGGGAGTGCTTTGGTGGATCTCCTCTTCTCTTTGTTTTTCCCTCTTTGCATTTACACAACACCTCACCTATCTCTGTTTTCCTGCTTCCATACAGACTATAGTAGAGCTTACCCAGGAGAGGGACTGTGTGCAGCTCTCTCCACTAGCCCCCTGTCCATCCCAGTCTCCTGGTGACTCTCCCAGTATGAGAAGGACAGAAAGCCGACAGCACCTCTCTGTGGAGTTGGCTGATGCCAAGGCCAAGATCAGACGCCTTCGGCAGGAACTGTGAGTGCAACAGTCTTATCAGCTATTGTAAATAATTATGCAAATTAGGCATAAGGAACAGAAAATGAGAAGACGCTACAACTGTAAATAGATCTCTGTGGGTATAACTTGACCTAAAAAAAGTTCAAGAACTTCACACAGGAAAGGTCTTCAGAAAAAGACTGCATATGTCTGTGCTAATTTTGTTTACTACTATTGTTCAATTTTTGTCACAAATGTGATCTGAGCCGGGCAGATAAAATGTTGCATGGACATCAAGGTCATTATTTGCATTTCGTCAGATTCTTGATCAGCAGTCAGCGTCATGTTGAGGTAAGAATACAGTCTAACTGGATATTTATGCAGAGTCCACCAGTCCATTTCCTCTCAACCTACTTATTAATCGTTTGAGACTTGGCTGTCGTGATGACGCACACACACAAAAGAGTAAGCCTGCTCTGACAAACCTTAAAGAGGCCTTTTAAATTCTGTCTATGAATAATAAAACGTCCTTTTTAAAATGCTATAATCTCCCATCAGACAAAGGCTTAATGGCCAACATGGACCAGTTAGAAGAGAAGGAGGACTGTCTGACGTTTGTGGTTTTTTTACTTCAAGGGGAAGTATTTCACTGTTGCACGAACATGGTATCTAACTTAACAGACTGGCTGGTGCCTTGAAGTTGGTGGTGTTATTTAATGCTTTGAAAGGAACTGTTTTGATCTAAAGAGGCTCATTTTCAAGTTTGAAGCCCTGCTGAAATAATCATGAATCAGATTCCGGTGATAGTCTGTGTCAGGACAGATAATGTGCCTGTGTCAAGGAAATTGTTTGCACACTTGACTGGATCTAATTTCCAGGCTAGAAGCAAATCCGTCACCTTAGTGACTTAGTAGCATTTACATGAACACAAGTCGTTGTTGGGTTGACATTTTTTTAGTCAGAGCCAGGGTTTATCCTGCATACAAAAATGTTGGCTCACTGCAAAGAGGTTTTGGCTTCTCCCTAAGGGAAAATCACCATGACTGAAACAGTTTTGTTTATGCAGGGTTTCATTTAGTCAAGCATACACTACTTTGCTGTTTATCAAAGTTCCAGAAATAACATAAATGTGTATAAGCATCTACTAAGCAAGGTAACGCAGAGTCGGTGTACCATTTCTGCTTACTAGTCAACCCCAAAGACCCATTTTGAGCCAGGGAAAACCTGAGAACTGCTCAAAAAAAAAAAAAAAAATCACATGCCCAATTACCTACCAGTTAAAACTTAATTTATATGCATAGAACTCGATAAGAAATGACAAACACTGCAGACCTACTGAAGTGTGACATATCTTTATTTTAGAAAATGATTTTAAGGATTTGGAACTGGGATGTGAGTGAATAGTCCACTAGAAAATTACATGTTGCTACCTTCGCTTGTCAGCACCAAAAATACTAGTTGGGTAAACTGAATATTCATATTTTGTTAATGTACAATCTAGACTAGCAGTTCTGAGAGGTTATGCAGCTACCCGCCACTAACCAGGCCTGGAACCTTGGCTGTCAGAAGCACCCAGTTTCTGGTCACTTAAATATTTGTAAAGACAATATTTTACCTTTTTTTTCTCAGTGCTCAGTTTTAACTGTTTTGCGTGCTTCCTGACTCTTATAGTTGACTAGTCTTTAATTTTTGTTTACCTCCTGTTCAAAGAACTTGTAAATTAGCTGTCAGCAACATCCCTAAGTTGTATCCCTGTATTTAGCAGGACATGTTGTTTTGTTTCCTTTAAGGTCTGTATGAGGACTAACTGAAGGACTAAAATATGATTCTTTAACAATTGGTTGTAACTCAGATTGGAGTGCAGGTCAGTCTCTGCTTGGCAACATAAAAGAATTTCACCTTGAATGACCCTAAACTAATTTATCTTGGGTCTTGTGCTGAATTGGTCCGACATCAATCACTGTAGACATTTCTCTTATACTTCCTTGACCTACATTAAGGTGATCTCTTTAGTTGACCTAAATAGGGGTACAATACAACAAGAACAAGGTTTATTTTGTTTACTGGTTGTTATAGTATTGTTTACTTTGCTGCTGTGTCTTTGATAGAAAGGTTATTGTCATGTGATGAGCTGGGACAAGGAACAAAAAGGCCCGTCTGTCTGTGTTGATGTATTCTGGTCACATGATTGCTGTGTCATCTTTAAGGCAGTGGAAAAGTGTTTGTTGTGTCTATGGATGCAGGCACATTCACAGATAGAGTCTCTGCATATAAATGTGTATGTGTCTGCATGTCTGCTGTGTGGTCTTGTGTCTGAAGGGTACCAGGTCAGAGCTGGGGGGTACGTTTCAGTGTTTCCACAGTCGTCTGTTTTGTTAGTGTTTCTTGTAAAAGCAGCAGTGTTGTCTGTTTTTCTTCCCCCCAGATCCACTGACCTTATTGCTGTGAAACGAGTCATATTTAGGGCTGCTGTAAAACATTTATTTTGGGCTGCTTCCCCTTATCTGCCTCCAAAAGCTTAATAGTTTCAATAAAGAGGTATTACACTTGAAGCCAGACATAAATTTAGACTCACCTGGAATCATATAGATGGAAAATATGTTTTAGTTTTTTTATTACTTTTTGGGGTCTGAAATATGAGATGCGTTTATTGAAAAGCACAAATCAACAAAAATTGAAACATTTTCAAGGGTTTGATCCATTTCAGTAATGGCAAATGATAACCAATTTACTGTTAATCATGTGAAGGCCTTCTGAGTTTGAGGTCAGCCAGTTAAAGTCCTGTGTCAGCAGGTCTTTACAGTAAGTACCACTATTTCTAACTCAGTGAGGTGAAACAGTCTGCTGTGTTATCTCATAACTGAATACACTGTTAATTGTAAAAATTAGTGAAAGTCAGTAAAGTTGATCTGTTTTTGTTATTTTTATTATTTAGTGTGTTGTAATTTTAACTAAGGTGTGCTACTTGCAGATGATATATATCTGATGTCGTAGCTTCTCATTTTAAAGCTATATTTGTATTGAAAATGTTTTTTGTTTGTTCTCAGAAAGACAAGAGTCTACTTGTTTTGGATATGACCAAGATTTACCATTGTGTAAATAACAACATTAGAGCAGCAATTGGAGGACATTTAAGTATTTATTAGACTAGGAATAAAGGTTGCTTTTGTTTCTTGGTTTCTTGAATATGGCAGCGCACACAACTGTTTGTGTCTGTGCACGCAATGTGTGTTAAACCATTAGCATAAGCACCAGAGCCAGCTGCATTCATAATATGAGCCCAAAGCTAATCTCTGTGGCTAGAGTTGACAGGTGTTTGCGGTTTGAGCAGGGGGTTAAATGATGAAACAAACACAGAAATGGGTAAAAGAACATTCTGCATAAATATTGACTAGCATCTTAAATAACTTTATGAGGAAAAAGATGAATGAGAGAGTGCAAATAGAAGGATGCCTTACTATTTCCTTATTCAGATGGGACCCTGAGACGCCAGAGAGCTGTAATCAAATAGGCCATCAAATGTTCAATGGAGCAGTTTCATGCAAACACATGCACACACAGAACAGCGTCTCAGGAATGTAGTCATTTTCTTTCAAAGCTACCCTCTATGGAAGAAGCCTGGAGAATTTGGAACACACAGAGACAGCAAATGTCAGGCTGCCCTACTTCACTGTCATTTAAACAAATGATACAGAGGAGTCTTAGATGGTAGACAGACCCAACTGTTCAAGGTGAAAGAGTAATAAATGTAATTCTGTGGTTTCCATCACAGCTAGATGTCAAACTTTATCCTGGTCTCTTTCTCTTGTAGTTGTTTTTTCACAAAGTGAATCAGGAGTTTTAACCTCAGGGAAAGATTTGCATATGCAGACTCCTGTAGAAGTCACTGGGAGCTATCAGTTTTCAGTTGTTTGACTGTTTTCTTTTGGGTGTTGTGCAAAATCTGGTGTCGAGCAGAATAGGTTTGTTTATTAGACACAAGAAATACATTAGGTCCTGACAGCTACGGCTCATAAACACCAGACACAATAGGCTATTTTTATGCCCCTGTACCAGTGACAGCACAACTGAAAATATAATTCTGAGTTATCCTTTCATTTCTCAGTCCCTTTCTCATGGACACAGTATAGCAAGAGTGCCTGGGAGAAATTTCCTTAAATTTGGCACAGTCATCCACTTGGACTGAATAATGAACCGATTCATATTACTTATTATGAGAAATGTGACACAGATATCTAATAGTATAAAATGGTGAACCAAAAAAAAACAAAAAACAAACAACTGTGTGTCAGTGCTGATTGCAAAGAATCTTCTACAACAAAAGCTGGAATTTTAGCATAACTAGTACCTGAAACAGACTCGTGGGGACAATTGTTTTTAGGTTTTAAAGCTAAAACTCCCAGACCTTACGTTACTGCTACTTCTTGTTTAATAGTTATATTTCTTTGACGTATCTCAAAAATTGCATAGTCCAACTAAAATTCTGACCAATAAGGGAAAAACATATTCAAAATTATTTGAAATGCAACTGTTCTGTGCAACTAATAAGCTACCACCATTAAATGATTTACTGTAGCTGAAAGCTCTGAAATGGAAACAGCCCTAAGGGAATGTCCTTGTATGTCCTGTGAACTGATAAACATAGGAATGCACACTTAAAAAAACCTTGGCATGTGGATTTTCAGTGTAGAGGTTGTTACATGTTAATCATGTTGGCAAAAATACGAAACATATGTTTCTTTCCTTTTTAATACAGAAAAAAAGTCTGTATCCTCTTTTTTTCCATTTTTTTTCTCCTCCTAACCTTCTGGCTTCGTTTTCAGAGAGGAGAAGAGTGAGCAGCTTTTGGACACAAGGCAGGAGCTCGAGAACATGGAGGTGGAGCTCAAGAGACTTCAGCAAGAGGTAATGTCATCAGCGACGGCCACACTCACGCACCTACATGGCACACAGCACACAAACATTCATGTGACTACATCTCTCCTCCACCTGCTCCTCCTGCCTCTTTCTAAGTCCTCTGTTTGTGCAGCTCTGCCAGGCTTTAATCAGCCAGCAGGTGACTTAGCTCATTAGGGGCTATTAGAGCTATCTTTAGTGGAGCAGCAGCCTCACATGGCTTTTGATAGGGAGTGGGCGGCAGGCTGGCTGGTGAACTGCAGTAAACAAGGTGGATGAGGACAGTTTGTGTGTGTCCGGATGTTTGTTTGTTATAAGTGATAGTGAGGAGAGTTTTTCTTCTGTCCTGATCTGCTTAAGTAACAGAAAACACTTGGGTTGTTAGCTGCTAATATATTTTTTACAAGACTACAGGTTCTCAAAGTTTAAAAAAAAAGAAAAAGGAAAAAAAAAAGCATGTTTTGGATGTCTACTTTGTTCATGTGATTCCTTATTTCAGTTGGCTCTTTGTTTTATGAATCCACATAATCATGCTTTGTATTTGTCTGTCAACTCCCTCAGAGCTATCAGCTGCTGTCAGATGCTCGGTCAGCTCGGGCCTATCGTGATGAGCTGGACGCGCTCAGAGAGAAAGCGATACGCGTGGACAAGCTGGAGAGCGAGCTGAGCCGATACAAAGAGAGACTTCATGACATTGAGTTTTACAAGGCCAGGGTCGAGGTACACAACTGCTCATACAGCTCAAACTTCAATCATCTTCAAGCCACATACGAATAAGTCTGGTCTACATTGGCAGTGTTGTGATAAGCATGCAATATGTAACCGGTACAAGAGACACGTTATCTGTACTGAAAATCTCAATGTGTACAGAACAAGCAGTAGTTTTTTGTTTTTTTGTTTTTTTTTTACAATAAATATTGATGTTTAAACTATTCTTTCCACACATGCATTCAAAGCATTGACGTTTGAATATAGACTATAAATCCAACACATTTTTCTAGACAAACAGTGTTCGTGTCAGCCATATAAAAAGATACATGCATATATAAAGCTGTTTGAGCCCAGCCTATAGAATGGCATTAATTTAAATCTGAGCTTCTTTTTTTTTTTTTAAAACAGAGAGCCACAGTATGAAAGGCAAGTCTTGTCTCTGTACCTTTGGTGCAGAGACTTGTCGTTATCTTTAAGCAAACTGTCATAGGTGATTATGAGGCTATGACTACTATTTTTTCAGTAACAGTGTGAGTATAATGACTAATTTTTGTGCCAGCTACAGTTTCTCAGTTTTGTTGTTCAGCTTGTATTACCTGCTGATTTTGTGCTTTCTGTAGGAGCTGAAAGAGGACAACCAGATTCTACTGGAGACAAAGACCATGCTGGAGGAGCAGCTGGATACTAGCAGGACCCGGTCTGACAAACTGCACCTCCTGGAGAAGGAGAATCTGCAGCTCAAGTCCAAGATCCACGACCTGGAGATGGTGAGATGAAGTATTTATGGATCAGTGTTTCAGTGCAAGTGCTGATATGAGAGTAGAAATGGTGATGACAGTCAGAACTAGAGAGGCTGAGGTTCAAATCCAAAATCTTCATCTGTAATAAAAGTTAAAAAAGCATGGGGACAATAATTTTAGCACTCATGTGTTCACCATTTGTTTATCTCCACTCACTGTTTTTTTTCCAGGAGCGGGACTTAGATCGTAAGCGTATGGAGGAGCTGTTAGAGGAGAACCTTGTGCTTGAGATGGCCCAGAAACAGAGCATGGATGAATCCCTGCACCTTGGGTGGGAGCTGGAACAATTATCAAAGACACCAGAGCTAACAGAAGGTTAGAGAAGGAGCCACAAAGTTGAAAAGGCAAAGAATAGGGTGTTGAGTTAAAATGCTGACAGTCACCTGAGTTGACCAACATTAAAGGTTCAGATGGCCGACAGATCAGGCTTTGGTCGTTGACTCTTGATCCTGGTGTTCTCCCTGTGGCCCTTGTGCATTTGCCAGCCTCGGCTGGATTTTCTTTCCACTTGGTTAAGACCTGTAATTAATATTCAAGGGCTCCTGAAAGATCAGCTGTGCGTTTGGATTATAAGAGCTGTTAAGAGGTTTAACCAGCCAGGGATCTGCGTAAAGACTTTGTGTGGGAGTTTGTTTGTTAAAATGGCACTTTAAAGGCTTTAAGACCTGTAATGTTATACTATAGAGCTTTGTATTAATATATTTGTATTTTTATGGGCTCATTGTAATATCAGCACTACCAACTTTTTTTGGTGATTGGCATCTCCTGATTTTCTCCATGGGTTTTAATTTTAGTTGTTAACACTTGCTATTTTCAAACTATCTGTTTCAGCCCCTCAGAAGTCTCTGGGTGAGGAGGTGAATGAGCTGACCTCGAGCCGCCTGTTGAAGCTGGAGAAAGACAACCAGACCCTGCTGAAGACGGTTGAGGAACTCAGAGCAGCAGCCAGTCAGGACACTGTGACAAAACTTGCCAAAGTTAACCAAGAAAACCAGAAACTGAACAAGAAAGTAAGAAACTTGACGTAATATTTATTATTGTTCTCTTTGGATAGGAACTAGCTTACAGTCATTTCCTGTTTTTCATTTGGGTTAAACATATCTGATGTTTGTTTAATGACTCAATGATAAAGTTACACACATGAGTATGCTTGTAACTTTGTTATTCAGAGGTGAAATACTTTACCCTGTGTCCATAATGAAATAAAGAAAAAACAACAGAAATTTGTCATCTATTATATTTTTCCCCAATGAAAACAGGGTTTTTTTTTCAGCCTGTAGACTGGCAAACTTACTTTAGCAATTATTTGACATCCTCACGATATAGTTAGTTTTGCATCTAGGCTCTGAGGCTCTGAGCTCATCACGTTAAATTTCTGTGACCGAAATAAAGTGAGCCTCATCTCAGTATTTGCAGCAAGGCATCTGTTTTTACAACACTTTTAAATTTCTGTCCCTTATTAGAGTCGCCACCAAGATTAGCATATTGCACCAACATTCCTCCAAAATATATCATCCTAATGCTTGACTGTAGACCTTTTCACACAATAAGAAATGGAGAGAAAGGAGGAGAGAGAGTATAGAGAGGGGTGGATAGGAGGATGAAAGCAAAGCTATAAATCCAAGGAGCGCTCTGCACTGCCTTTTCTCTTCCACTCTTTGACACACGAATGCCCCTTGCTAAGAGAAGTCTCTCAGCTATTTTCAGAAACATAAGCCTCTCTCTGTGGCCACTGAATAAAAGGCATAAAATTGTGTTCGTCTCTCACAAAGAGAAAATCCAGAGTGCAAAATTTTTTTTTTTCTAAGTGACTTGAGGAGCCAGAACACATTAAAATGTGAATACAGCTGCTGGGAGATTCAAGCCACAGTTACACTCTCATTTAATCTGTATCTGTCTGTGTGAACAGTAACTAGTATGTGTCTATCTGCAGAGCTGTGACAGAATGAGGTGGTGTGTTCTGCATTTGTATTATGGAATAATAACTGCATCCCCGTCTTTGTGACACTGTGATATGTTGGCCACACAATTGATACTGCAAGATCGTCTTCTGTGCATCGTGATGTCTGTAACAGAAGAGAAAAAAATAACTAAACTTGCTTTAAACATTGTTTACAGTTGGAGGAGTTGGAGAGCGAACTGACAGCAGACAGGGAATCGCTCCGCAGCGCTGAATCTCTCAGTACCGACCTGATGAAGGAGAAGGCATTACTGGAGAAGACTCTGGAAAGCCTCAGAGAAAACTCAGAGAGACAGGTACACACACAGTGACAAGGAATGATACATCTGTAAAAACCGAGATACACTGGGGTCAAGACAGTAATCAGAATACATTTTGGACCCACTACCCAATATTTTTAAATGTTTTTGTTAAAAATGGGTTAATTTAGTGAGTGCCAGTCAATCATCCATAATGTTAACTATCGTAGTAAGTTATCTGGAAAGCTAATTAACTAATTAGACTCGTGTTCGAAATGGGACATAAGTAATCTAATTTATAGACCAACTTTTCTGAAAATCGGTCACAAAATGCATTCATTCACATTCCAGTCTGAATACTAGACAGTCTCTGACACATTAAGACAAATAGGATTCTGACATAGACGCTGCGCTCTCCACAAAACCGTCATTGACTCTTGTTCCAGGAAACTCCAATGAAATAACACGACTAAGCTGTGTAATTTAGTGAAGTCTCTAGTTTTCTTGAAAGTGATCTTTGTGCAATTGATTTGCGTTACGCTCAAAAAAACTGTTTAGTGGAGCTTCCACTAATGTTTTATTGACTGAACAGATTTCTGGCGCGGTGTGGCCCAGATGCAGTCACTCGCTGTCTGTCTGCAGGGACTTCATAGCTGTTAGACCTATATCTGACACCTTTGATTAGTTTAAGCATCTGATTTGTAAAATCTGGCCTTGATTAGCTACAGAGAACACAGAGATTACTGGGGCAAAATCTACATACTTGGTTGTTAACATAATGAGATGTAACTCATGTTCAAAAATACATGAACTGTAGTTTTGCATACTCCTCATAAGTTTTTCTGTGTTTTTACACATCATTAGTTCTCTTCCTCTTGAGTCTGTCTAATTAGACTAAATAAAACTAAATGAAGTCTGTCTTCAGCATTGGCTTGTACAACCAAGCCAGCTGTTGCAAAAACAGTCACTAAACACAGAATTCACTCAAAAGTAAATCACTTGGCTTAAACTTGATCTTTGGCCTTCAATAAAACCGACATGTGTTCTCCAGCTGAAGGGTCTTGAGCAGGAGAACAAGCACCTGAGTCAGACTGTGTCGTCCCTGCGTCAGCGCTGCCAGGTGGGTGCTGAGGCCCGGGTCAAAGATGTGGAAAAAGAAAACCGCATTCTCCATGAGTCCATCTGTGAGACAACTGCCAAACTAAATAAGATGGAGTTTGAAAGGAAACAGCTGCGTGAGTGACATATTATTTATTTCTTTTTATGGTTCATTACAGCAGCTGTTGATGTGTTTTGTTTTGTTTTTCCTTCCTGTGGCTTCATCTGCCATAAACTTTTAATGGATAAACATTCTAGTAGTTTGTAAATTTATTTTTCTTAATGCAGGCAAGGAGCTTGAAGTTATGAAGGAGAAAGGAGAGAGAGCAGAGGAGTTGGAGATTCAGATACACAAGCTGGAAAGGGAAAACGAGAGCCTGCAGAAGAAAGTTGCCAGTCTTGGAATCACCTGTGAAAAGGTCAGGTGTACTTTGTGACAGTGTGTCTGTAAATTTTGTCAGCGTTTCCCCACATAGTTCAACCTCAGTAAAACCTGATTTATCACCCTCTTTCACATTATGAAATGTTTTTTTAAGCAAATGTTGGAGTAACATGAGAAGAAAGAATTTGCTGGTATTGTCAGACAAACACTTTACTTCTCATCTTTGCTTCTTACATGTGTGTAGGTGGCTTCTTTGGAGAAGGAGAATAGTGAGCTGGAGGCAGAGGGCCGCCGCCTGAAGAAGAAGCTGGATACTCTGAAGAACATGGCCTTCCAGCTGGAGGCTTTGGAAAAAGAAAACGCCCAGCTGGAGCAGGAGAACCTGGAGCTTCGACGCTCGGCTGA
>VVAS01014642.1:7688-19131 GCA_015103295.1 Ptychochromis oligacanthus
GTATTCTAACTACATTTCATGTTGAAATATGCTGACACATTGAAGTACAGTCATTAAATGATGTTGAGCAACATTTTGAAAGGTACAATATCTGAAAATTCAAAGTCTAAACACATTTGACACATTTTCCACTGAAGAAATAAATCACTATTTAGGTGATCAATACTTGTATCTTAAATTTCTGTCACCTGCTTTTACAGCTGAATAATTAGATTAATTAGATAATTAAACAGACAAAATGTAAAACTGGGCCGTATTCCATTCATCCCATTCATCTAATGAAAATTCAAGCTGGTCATGTTATACTGTCCATGATGATGACAGAGTGGACCAAGCTACTTAAAATGACTATTTGTCCCTCCTGTTTTTTTAATATAAACATCATGGTCCACACTGACATGTCCACTGGAATAAAATTGAGGCTCTGCTCTTTATTTACCCACTGCAACTGGTGAATCTTGGTACTGGAGCTCCATTGATGATGGCTTTCTTTCATTACTCATGCACACGCTTAACTCAATGTCAACATACTCAGAGTTGACTGAACGAACTCTGAGCTTTCAGTTCCAGAAAAAAAATTAGTAGTTAATCTATTAAGAGTTTGTGGTTATACTCAGAGCTTGTTGAATCTGCTTTCTGGAATAGGGACCACGTCACTTCACTCCATGAGCAAACCTGACTATTCGACCACAACCTACAACTTCCTCCAAGAAAGAGGTTAGGGTGTGACAGAAAACACAGGATTGTAGCTTTTGCCACACTGATATAAAGGAACCAGAGCTTTGTGGAAATTTGTGATAATGAGTCAAACGATGTCTTAAATAACGACAGATATGATAGCTGTTTACCAGCTCTAAAGAATCAAGCAATGGCCACTTCTCTTGATTTGGGAAATACTGTAAACTTCGTTGATATGATGGCATATGAAGACATGCACTGATACTATAATTGGGATTTAAATTATGGTCACTTTGAAGTGACAAGAAAACCTAGTGGGCAAAAAGAAAGAAAAAAAAAGAAAAGGACTTCAGAGATTTCAGCTGAGCTCATCCCACTTGGCTTGCTCTCTAAATCCTTAGGCTTCATCCCAACATGAAACAATCACAACCCACACCCAAACACCGTATCTTGAATGTCTTAGAAAACAGACACAAAACCATACTATTGTTCTTCCCCCACCTACATATTCATATACCTCATTCCCACACACTTGGAACATTTTATAATGCCACTTTCGTTCATGTAAATATATAAAACAATCCGTCTCACCAAACACTCTCAGACTGAGTTCCTTTTCACTTTCTCCAGCCTTGTTCTTGGCAATGCAGGTGTACTCTCCTTCATCCAGTTTGCTAACATCCATTATCGTCATTTCTGAGCCATCTTCATTAAAGCTGTACTTCTCTCCTGCCTCAAGGTTCATGTCGTTCCTGTAGAAAACACAAGTGTTAAACCCTACATCCATTTATCCAAACAAATTCAAACACCCTTCTTCAGCTGCACCATGTTCCAAGATTTTCTTTCATGACATTTTCAAAAATTATCATCCTTCCATCTGAGAAAAAAAATCTATCCATCTATTGGATATATATTGGATAGATCTATCAATATCTATAGACAGACAGGCAAACAGATAGATAGTAGTTTCATGATTACCAAATTACAAAGTGAAAAGGACAAGTATTAAAGTACAAGTACAGTAGATGAAATCTGAAAAAGAGCAGAGCAAAAAAGCTTTTGTATTAGACAAGCATAATGATATTTTTTCATTGGCACTCCTTTTGACATTTGATGTTTACATTCAATTCAACATAAATGTCTCATTTATTTTTATTTTGTACTGGTGAAGTATAAATTATAAAGGCCCGTTGCTGGCTCCTGAACTACCTGCACTTTGTGACCCTAGATCTAAGTTTTCTGCAGAGTTAAGTGCTGTCTTGAAAAAAAGATGAACAGAAACAGTTTAACAAAGCAGGAGCCTATCAATGACTGCACTCAGATACACCGTATAATGAGGCTATTGTTGCCACGCTAGTCTTCATGTTTCACTGTTTACATGCTCCTTTGATACCATGTGATTAAGTATCCTATTGCAATGAATAAATCAGTTAGTTGAATATCCCCAATAACCTAGAGTGTCCTGCATACACATAATAGTTGCAACACTTTGACCTCTAGTTTGACTGAGGTGGTGCATAGAGCCAGGAGCATTCCTGTCATGGTACTGTACGGATATTTTCACCAAGACAGAGTTTTAATTTGACTATTGCCATGACCACATGTTAAAGTATTTAGTTAGACAAGCACTGGATGGGACAGTCACAGTAATAAAGCCCTATCATAATGCTTTTCTCTGAAAACAAGTGAACCAGCAGAATATATTTAGTAGGCTTTTCAGGTTAGTGATGAGGCGCAGGGTTGAGAAGTGTCTGATTGCCACTTCTCATACAAGAGAAAATGAAATGGCAAAATAATTTAGTTAAAAAAGAAGATCTAGAAGAAATCTCAAGAAGTAGAAAAAAATGTTTGCTTATTTTCAAGATGATACAAGTTGATATTTGGTCAGCACATATACAACCCACACAGCTCATTATTTTTTGATTAGCCCTGCTTCATTAGTCTGTTGCTGCCAGCTTTTATCTCTACTGACACCACGTGTATGTCATTTGTGCTGTTTACAACAATTGCCTTTACAGAGTTGACATCCACATTTTTAGCTACAAGGTTCTTTGGATTGAAATGTTGGTCTGCCAGCCGGTTATTCCCCCAATCAGTGCAGTTCAGGTGGAATTGTCTATTTAAAAATGTGCTTTGATTCAGAATGAAATGTCACATCAATTACTGAATGAATTACCATGAAATTCTGTTACACACATGTATGTCGCCCCCAGGATGACCTGTAATAACTTGCTACATGCAAAACTGATGACATTTCCATTGGCCTCAACTTTACTTTGTGTTTAATGCTAATTATCAAATGTTAGCACAGCAACCAAGGTCGTCAGTGTGGAAATCAATATACCTGCTAAACATCAGGACATTAGCATTGTGAATGTGAGCATGTTTTGCATACTGATATAAGCATTTAGGTCAAAACACATGTACAACACAGTTATGTCAGAATGTACATGTTTTGCCTATTTTATCAGTTATCCAAAATTAAACAAAATCTAGGGTAATATAATCAAGTTGAAACTTTGACAGGTTTTAAGTTTAAGAAAAGTGATCTCATACACTCTCTGACCAATTTATTAGGTATACCTGTTCAACTGCTTGTTAACGTAAATATCCAATAGGCCGATCACAAGACAGCAACTCAATGCATTTAGGCATGGTCAAGACAACCTGCTGAAGTTCAAACCGAGCATCAGAATGGGGAAGAAAGGTGATTTAAGTGACTTTGAACATGGCATGGTTGTTGATGCCAGAGAGGCTGGTCTGAGTATTTCAGAAACTGCTGATCTCTGTGATTTTCCCACACAACCATCTCTAGGGTTTTGAGAAAATGGTCCAAAAAAAGAGAAAATATCCAGTGAGCGGCAGTTCTCTGGGCAAAAATGTTGGTTGATGTCAAAGATCAGAGAAGAATGGCCAGACTGCTTCAAGCTGATAGAAAGGCAACAGTAACTCAAATAACATCTCATTGCAACCAAAGTATGCAGGAGAGCATCTCTGAATACAAAATATGTCAAATGTTGACGCGAATGGGCAACAACTGCAGAAGACCACACCGGATGCCAGTCCTGTCAGCTAAGAACAGGAAACTGAGACTACAATTCACACAGGGTCACCAAAATTGGACAACAGAAGATTTGAAAAACGTTGCCTGGTCTGAGTCTCCATTTCTGCTGCAACATTCAGGTGGTAGGGTCAGATTTTGGTGTAAACAACATGAAAGTATGGATCCATCCTGCCCTGTATCAGTTTAGGCTGATGGTGGTGTAATGGTGTGAGGGATATCATACTTAAGGCCCCTTTGTATCAACTGAACATTATTTAAACACCATACCCTACCTGAGTACTGTTGCTGACTATGTCCATTACTTCATGACCACAGTGTAACCATCTTCTGATGGCTGCTTCCATCAGCACTTTTAGGATGTGGTATAACTGCAGATTCACATAAGTATGTACCAATATCTCTGAGGAATGCTTCCAGCACCTTGTTGAATCTGTGCCACAAATAATTAAGATGTTTCTGAAGGCAAAAGGAGTCCAACTCAGCACTAGGAAGGTGTACCTGATAAAGTGGCCAGTGAGTGTATATTTGCAGTAAAGTATCAAAAATATACATGATGCATCATGTGAAAAATCAGACTAAAATGCCCAAAAGTAAGCAAAATATAACTATACTAAAATAAACTGACAACTGATACAAGGAATAACATGAGAGGAACATGGTAATTTTGGATGGGCCCTTCAAAGCGAAATCCAGGGCTTTTGTTCATTTATGCACTTAGTAAAGACAATTAAAAATAACTGTGCTAACGGCCAAGGAGAAACCTGACAATGTTCCTTTAATACAAAGCCAGAGGCTATGTACGGCCTAGCTGGACTATGCTGAGTAAATTTTCTGATGGAGATTAAATTAATATGGTGGAAAAAAAGCCAATTTAATTTGGATTTAATTGGTGCAAATGAAATTAATATGCAACTTAATGAAACTAATATTGTGAATCAATTTGAACACAAAATTAAATTTTCATAGGTACTCCCAGGTGAGTCACTGTGCCAGGCTGTTGCTAGGATTAGCAATAATAAAGCAAAGAGGATAGTACACTAGGTTCATCTACAAGACCCAGAATAAAATTACTGTGTGCGCAGTAATTTGAAAGGGGGGAAAAGTTTAGTTTTTTTTTCTCTATATATAAGAACATGAATCTTAAGCGATCACACAGTGGGTTGACTTCAGAACAAATCTGCATGTTTCAGGGAGACAAATATAAGAATATTTATGACTAAAATTTAAACGCCCTATACTGTTTGTAGAGATCGTTTATTCCAAGTGCCACTGAAATATGAAATATTCCCTAAATTTATCTGAGATTTGCAACTTTTAGTGGAAGCTCTCCACCATGAACCATGACATCAGCTTGACACAAAGGCTATACGCACACAAACACACACACAAATTAATGGTTTTGAGTGTTCTCTTTGAGGCAGAAGCAGTCTGATATTTAAAAAAAAAAAAAAAAACCAAAAAAACCACGACTGATGTTGTGAATGTGAGTGCCTGTGTGCCACACAACGATCTCTCTGTTTCATCAGCTGACAAATGTCACCAATGATGTCACCACTACCTCAGAGGAATATTTAAAACAGATCATCTAAAAACAGAGAACATCAAGGACACGTTTTGTCTTCTTTCCTTAAAACACACGCACATGCACTAACCTTAAGAGGACCATCTCAAATTAATGACACCAATGACTGACCAGCTCATAGAAAAGCGCGCATTAAGCTTGGATTTTCAGTAATAGACGTGTTATCTGGAAGAGATTTGGTCAACTGTCGGATTCACCCAATCAAATCCTTGTATAATCCACTGTTCTACTAATGCAGTTTTGGTTAAAAACAACAGGATTTACCCTTTGAAAAACAACAGCAAGATCATCTGGATCAGATATGGACCTCCTGCTGGCAGGAGGTTGCCGAGGGACTGACATCTGTACACCCATACCACAACACAAAGCCAGTAACAAAATGCATACATCCAAGCTTGAAGGCCAACATCAGCAAACAGAATAGAAAGAGTGACGCACACCTGTACAAAAGCACATAAAGCAAGAACTATAGATATTCATGAAGAGGTTGGTGATCGAGCCTAAGGTTAATTTATCTAAAATTATAAACATTTGTTAGGCCAGGAAAGTGCTGTAAAAAGTGACAATGTCAGCGGTAACCAATTTTATGCAGCTTTAACAGTTAGAAAATTAAAGAAAGGTGCTGTCTAATGTGCACATATAATGACAGTTGTTGCAAAAGACCATTTATTCATTTAGTTAAAACAAAAAATTCAGAATCCTGGCATTTTAAACATGCTAAATTTGAACCTGATCAGAAGCGCCAATGTAGCTGAACCAGCTAAATTTACAGATTTTCTACTCTTATTAGATCAAATGTGGTCTAAGAAGCTTTAGTCTGGAACTGAGCTCTGCAGATTATGAACATCCAGGACACAGTCAAGTCTTCAGGGAAGACTCACTCGACTTTTGAATTGATGCTTTTTTGAATTAAAGCAGTTCTTAACCTCGGGGTATCTATTAAGTATAATCGCGAAGAGCATGTCGCTGACTAATAAAGTCGCTTTAAACACATTTGTGAGGTAAGGGGTGATACTCTTTCTCTCTTCCATCTGCTCAACTGAGCACACACAGCTTCAGTAATATCAAGTATACAAACACAGCTAAATGAATAAAACAGACAGATATATTTTACTGACCCCAATAGCAATGCTTATTGACTATATATGCAACAAAATTGACCAAAATGAAACATGGAGACAAAGGAGTACAAAAATGTATTTAACATAATTAGGGAGCTATATTCTTTTGCATATGATTGACTTCAGTGACTGTTTGCAATATATGTTTCTTCAGACAAAGTTCCTGTTATAAATATAGTTGCAAGCACCACTTCTGCAAGCTACAGTTGCCATAGCAACTTGAGCTCATCATGTTAAAAGTGTGACTATAAGCCCTTAGAGGGGAAACTATCTTAGGAATGGGGTGCCGAGTCCATACACAAAGTTTGGTGCCAATACATGAAACAGTTGCTGAGATATCATCTTAGGTCCCTGTTTTGGCAGCTTTACCATCAATTTCGATTTGGCTGTGACGGACAAAGTATTGAAAATCTAAAATTCACCTGCTAATTTGTGAGCCTGTGTCTGAAAATCATTTGTGCCAATTTTAGTGAAAATTGAAAAATAATCTGTAGCCTGTGGAAAAAAATTTGAATTATTTTTCATGAAAGCCAATATGGCAAAAAATGGCTTTATAACGTGCTTGATGAATGGAATCATTCAACTTCAACATTTTAGTGGTTCTAGAGGCATCGGGCTGCAGACGGAGTTGGGGAAATTAAACAAAGGACTTTCCCCATTCAGTGTGTCAAATTTCAAAACTTTTAACCATACATGTGGGCTGCAATAGACTCAAATGCCATAAGAATAAAGAAGACAATGAAAAGGAGGAAGGTGAACATCCATCCCAACAGGTATACAGATGTAAATGGATGACATTTTCTGGCAGAATGTGAATCTCAACGCATCCAGTGTATCACTATTGCTGATTGAGCTCTACGTTACAAGGACAAGAATGCTGCCACAGTTACTCCAAGAGGTTTAAGGACACAAATGGTAATTCTAGTAAAGATCTTGAACTCCCTCACTGACTGTAACAAATGCCAACACATTTAAGTAGTCTTCAGGAATAGCTCAAAGAAAAACATGACGTATTGCTGATCATGTAAAATCAACGACTTCTCAATGGTGCTTAGGAACAGCTTAAGCTTGTTTACGCAACAGCTAGTTAAAAAGCAGGAGGACTTAAGTACATTTGTATGAGAACAAATGACTGACTATTTAAACCTAGAAAGCTCTACTCATAAAGAAGATTATTGCTTCGCCTACAAGAGTCCTTGCTCTGTGAGTCAAGCGTCAATGTACAGACTTGGAAAACATGTACTTGGATGATTGATGGATTATCATCAGCAGAGGTCCAGCACTAGGAATTAGTCTGTCGTAACCCGTTTTAACTAGTCTACTGAGAATATAGCACATGGGTTAGGGGAGACACATATCTGTAAACAACATGAAATTAGCCCGTAAAATGCAGCTGTACAAGTGGATGTAGGTCTGAGAGTCTGCGTTTGTGCATTTAAACATGTGATTAGTTCAACTTATTTATCCCTTTATCCATCCATTGTATTGCAAATAATCTAGCTTTACTAGCATTCCTAGTAACATTGTATATTAATGCTTATGGTAAAATGTATATAAAATATAGAACATGTATTCTTAATCTTGCTGCCAGTGACATAAGAGGCAAGATAACACAAAGCACTGTAAAAGGATATTGCAGATCATCACAGCGATGATGGAAAAAATGGTGTTCTTTATTCCTGCTTTTATAATCGTAGACGAGGAAAAGCTGAGAAAAAGCTCAGACACCTGTTTGGCCACTATTACGTTTACATTTGACAAATAGCAATATATGTACATGAACACAGCAGCATCTTATACACACATGCAAACCATATTAAGTGATAAAATTATGCACATTAAGCACAAAGAGGCTCTGCTCAAGTAGCTGAGCAACCACAGACAGAGCACACTGACACACATGCACGCCATCAACTGGAAAGGCAGAGAAGCAGTAAAATTAATTCAGTTAAATGTGAATATTTTATGGGTTCTGTTTTCTGTTAGTGCCTCTGTGTCTTACCCGGTGTTAATTGAGACGATTTCAATGAGAGGGTTCTTCCTGATCTTGGGCAGGTCCAGTCTAGCTCCTCCAAGTCTCCGGCCTCCATCTTTCTTCTGACCCAACAGACGAACTGAGTGGCCTGAAAACAAAAAAAAAAATTTCATCTCACAAATGATCTCTTTTCAAACTAAAACACTGACTTTCCCTATCGCTTTTGCCCTTGTTTCTCTGTTGCACAAAAAATCATCCATGTGTAGATGGATGCAAAGACATATATATGTTAAAAGGAAATTACATTCATTGCTTTATTTTAAATGTTAAATCTGAATTCCTCTGCTAAAGAGAAAAATAGATAAAATGAGAGAGTTCACTATTTGGGTGGTCAGAGTGCGTCCTCTTGCTTTCATATGTCTATAACACAATCAAACTTACAGTACAAACAATCACAATTATATTCGTATACACCCCTTCAACCACAAGCACAATGCCAAACAGAAATCAAATTTTCCGTTGTGCAATATCCACATCTTGATAGCCACTAAATCTATCTCATCTATTGTGGATAAATTCAGAATGGATAGGACAATGGGGAGACATAATAGCAGATCAAAGCAGGCACAAACAGGGTTTTTCCTGTCTCAGAAATGCCCTTTGGAGGTGGACTAGATACGACTGTTCAGCATGCAGTAAAATCAATGACTCTGTTACACCATTTGACAGAACTATATGCATTTTCACATTATAAAACAAACAATAATGCCCATGAGTAGATAAAACCCCAATACATAACAAAACTGGTTATTAGAATGCAGATGGATTCCCCTTTGGCTCCGGTTAACACTCAACATGCAAACATGCAGGAAAAATGACATTGGCAGGTAGTTTCATGAAAAGACACTTTAATGACTAACTAAAGACCAACAAGTCAATATCCAAAAAAAACTAAAGCACATACAAGGAGAACAAACCAAATACGGCAACTGGAAATACAGAGAGACGAAAGCTGGAGGAAGACTAAACAACAACCTGACACAGACTGACGGGAAACAAACAGAATATATACATACTAGGAGAGGGATAATAAGGCCCAGGTGAACTAATCAAGACTACAACAAAGGGACCAAAAGGAACAAAGGCAGTAACAAAACCACAGAAAGCCACATCGGGAGCTAACATTCAAAATTAAAAAGGAGGTGAACCAAAAAACTGACCAAGAATAAACTCACACAAAACAAAACAGTGAGATGCAGGTGTGGACCATGGGAGGCGCAGAAAAGGGAAAAGCATAAAGGAAGAGCGAAGCTAAGAATACAAACAGAAACCAAGAATCAACGCAAAGACCATGACAAAGTGTGGTAAAGGTATGATGAAAGAAGACACTAACTGGATTAGTTTGGCAGAAAATAGTGTGATAGCATAACCTATGATATGCTTGCACCAAAAGTTTATTAAGGACAGACCTTACTATAAGTGGTAAGTAGGCCAACGACATTCCATTGACATTAGAGGTGGCAACAATGAAGGCTAGGAATCAAAAGGGGATTCTACTACACAAAGAAGGCTATTTTTCTCATAGTGAGAACTAACAGCAATTATTTATATGTGCCTATCATAGTGTCAACCGAGTTAAATAAAAATCCACAGCTGAGCCTAATAGCTAATAGCTAGTGACATCCAGCCTTTGGTGTGTGGAAATGGGACGCAGTACTCTCTCTCCTCCTCTGACCATCTAATAGGGTGCTAGCTAGCTGTATGCGAGACGGAGGCGCTGAGGGGTGGAATTGTCTTCCTGTTTTCATCCGCTTTACAAGGGTCTCTTGGGAGGGTGGGTTCAGAGCAGGAAGCATGGTTATCAATTGGTAGATAAAAATGACAATCTGCCCCAGAGGAGAAAAAGAGCCAATCGTTGAGGCGTGACTGGTCTTAATATCCCAGTACAAGCAAGGAAATAAGAAAATGTCCCTAGTGGAAAACAGCTGGGACTTGGAGCACATTTGGCCGCACTTTTCTCTCCATCTGTGCGTCCACCCTTGGTCATGAAACAAGGATTTAAAACTCCAGCAAGCACTAATAAGGGCTTGAAACATTTGGGACATGTGAAACTTTAATGGCTGAGAAAAGGCACTGCAGTCATCTTGGTGCAGGTTTGTGGTAAAATCTGTTTTTGGAATTCCCTCTTTTTCCATTTCACATTGTACATTTATTTCTGCATGTTGGGAAAATACAGTTACAAAACATAATTGCAAACACAGACTTGTCAGGAGAAAGCAATTACCAGTATGGTGCTGGATTTCCAGATGTATTTTTCCAAATAATGGGCTTGTCCATTCTAATAAAACTGGAAATTGTCATTCCTCACATACTCCTTTTCTCTCTAATACTGCACAGGACCCCTGTCAATGTGACTACCACAGAAGACTCGCGAAATAATCTCACTGCCAGCATGGAGTCACTCCAGGAATGCACCCAAAGCCAAATTCAATTTCAGGGCCTAGGGAACCATGAATGGGAAGCAAGAGATAAAACAGCTAATATGAGTTGCTGAAGAAAAGCAAAGAACACTTCACTATTTGTCATCTCAATTACAGAGTTTACAGAGACCAACTGCTGTGATGGGCAACCCTGCACAGTCACAGAGACACACACATTACCCAGTACCACGTTTTCTTGCGATTGACTGCCCTCCTCTTTTCCCTTTCTGAACTTTTCCCAATCTGCCCTTGTTCTTTTCTTTCCTTTATAAATACAAACTGCTATAAATGTTCTATCCACTCATAACATCCCATTAAAACATGCCAGAGAAAAAGAGGGAGGGAAGCCAATGATAGATGGATGTGAAGGTAGACTGGTGAATGCTTGGATGATGATGAAAGATGTATAGGATAGCCAGATAGATGGTTTGGAGGGAGAAGTAGAAAGCTAAAAGGATGACCTGTTGACCTGTGTCTGATGTCTTGTAAGTGGTGGGTCTTGTTGAGCTCTCTGGTTTGATTGTAAAGTAGCAGCCAGGGCTT
>VVAS01014708.1:8436-19072 GCA_015103295.1 Ptychochromis oligacanthus
AAACTAATCTTTCCTTTTTTTTGTCACTTAATTCTGTCTCAGTGAAGAAAAAGAACAGCTATATACGGTCATATAAAGGATTTGTCCTGGCAAAAACATGTTTAGATGATGCTCAAGATAGAAACTTGGTCTAGTTTTCAAGCGGGAATAGAGCTTCGTAGCCGGCAGTGAGTGAGCACATTAATCTAATGCATCAGCAGGTCCACATTTGTTTTAATGCAAACTGAAGAGAAGAAACGCACTGCATCTCAAGGGAGAAGAAGCTTAAAATTTCAGTCTAATGATAATAGATGATAATGTTAATGAGTTGTCCAAACATAACAAATGGAATGAATTACTGCCTTAGAACGAAGTCTGTTTCATTAAAATACAATAAAAAGGAAAGATTAGTTTTATATGGGGAAATAACTTTCCTCTTTTGTGTTATTGATGAGAGTAAGGGGGACATATCAAGGTTGGCTTGAGCCTCTGGTCAGTATTGATAAAATATTGCTACTGTATAGTGTAGCCATTTTTCTTGGATTCTCATGTGACATTACGCTAAATTAAATTATTACCATGACTGCTGACCCCTCAACAGGTCGTATGAGTCAACACAGGTCGAAGTATTATGTAGCAGTAGTGGCTGGCTCTTTTTAGGAGACAAGATCATCAAAAATGAGGACCCAAGCTTGTTTAAAACCAAGAGGAGACTAAAATACCATAGAACATTTTTTGGTCAAAACCATAGGCTTCCATCTGTCTTGATGATCTTACTCCCCAAAGAATGTTCTTCTACCTTAATCAATTTTGTGGCCAGCCTGTGTTCATAGTAGTCAGGAACACTGGGATTATGTGCTGAGGGTACTGTCTCTCTGAGACGACCTTGTCTGTGTAACATTACTGTTAGCCCTCGGCCTCGGGCGGTCAAACACACACTCAATCACTCCTGTAACCCTTGCAGTCAACAGCACACTGTCACAGCCCGTTGCTACAATCTCAATTTGTATTTTGTCTCAGACTGTGATGACTTGACAGAGAAAAATAAGAGGATTTGTCTTGATCTTCAACTCTATCCCTTGAGGAAACAAGTCTGCACCTTGAAGTTTAGCAACCACATGGCCACCTAGTTTAGGTCAAAATGTACCTTTATTAGTGACTACTGAAATTCAGTGTCATTTACAACACACACAAGGTTTTGTGAAATGTCAGTGTTTTCAGCTGCATTTTGCTAAGTGAAAACTCAGAGCAGTGGTTTTGTAGGGTGAACAAACCTTAATAGTTACATGCCAAAATGTTTTGTTGGCAAGTAACTTTCCCTCTAATACACATTATGTTAAAAAAAAGTCTTTGATATGTATTCACGTCGGTTCGGTTTTGAAGTTGTACTTCCTTAATAGGAATACAAATGGACATGCACAGTCTGAATTTCCTGCATATGTGGGGAAAACATATTTAAAACGATTCATGAAAAAAATTACTCAGTTATTTTCACTAACAGTTAATCTGCCTGCTATCACTCCTCAAGTATCTTAAGTGTCAGAAAGTGGTGAAGAAACTTTTCTCAGAAAAGTACAAGGCAACATTTTTAGATTGATTGTTTTGTATGACCACATTACAAAGCAAATATATGAAGATTCAGTTTACAGGACACAGCATAACTAATAATATCATGAAACAGAGAGAAAGGTAGCAAAATGTCAGCTATGAAAAGCACTGCCTTGTGAAAATTTTCACTTTTTGCATGAAAAACTGACTAATCATTTCGCTGCTATTTTTTCCTGACTCTCAGTGATGTTTAAAAAAGGACTGCATTTCGCTTTAAATTCGACTAAAAATCATAGCAGCATCCCTAAATGGTAGAGCAGACCTGTGCCAAGCCTGCAAGAGTAAACAAAACAAGCCTCTAACAGTGATGCACAGTAATGGTTCAGGCATGAGCCTGGCCAGAACATTGCATGAGGTGCTAAACAGCAAACGGCTATAAATATAAGTAGTGAACACTGCCAGTTGCACTCTTGCGGCTGAAATGAGCCCGTTGATGGGAGCTTGAGAAAGAAAGGGGATATCAGTGGTCACTAAATCATTCTGTAATCAGCCCTCTATGCAGGCTCATCCATGCATGCTCAACACCCCATTCTGGAGGGCTCCAGCAACAGAATACTCCAGCTGACCCCATCTGTACCCCATCTCATTTTGCATTATCCCTAACCCATAAAAGTTCCATGCAGCACAAAAGAGTTAATGATTCTCTTTGTTTTGTTGTGGGGAACACAACCAAAGAAAATGACAACAACAAATCCATCAAACTTAGCAGCACTGAGCAGATCAGCAGTTTTTGCCAGCCCACCCGAGGCCTAAAATGCACATATTGCATGCTGGCCCCCCAAGCAGCAGGCGGCCCAGGGACTCGCCAGCCCCTTGGTGGCCAGAGAGGACTTGATAAATGACTTGAGCAAACTTCTCTGTCACCAGTGAGGGAGGAGTCCCCCACAGTAAGCTACATCATCCTAACAGCATTATTCTTTTCATGCCCGTTGTCAATACGGCGTCCTGTGATTGGCGTCACGCTTTGCACAGGTTAATTGGAATCCTGAACTGGAAAACAACAGGGGAAAAGTGCAAATATTGTCACCCAGAGATTCACCATATGAAGACTGTGAATATGTGTGTCAATTCCAATCTATGGCAAAGACATGAAATGTTAACAATGTTGAAGTACAGATTTTAGAAACCGTTAAATGGGACCCCTTACAAATTACTTAACAGGAGAATGCTGGGTTGCCTAATATTTTATTAGCTTTTTTTCTATAGAGCTGTTAATTGACAGCATATAATACAGGACTTTTCAATTACAAATATTTCAAAACATTTTAGAAACAGTGTTAGGGACCAGTGTGAGCAGTACTTACAGCTTAGACAGCTTAACAGTGATGGAAAACTGTTAAACTATGAGAGCTGCAATTGACTTCTTAAATATAGCATGCAGCTTTTACTAAAAACATGGTCAACTCTCATGCATTTTATTTTTAGTAGATAAAAATAAAATGGAAACCATGTTATCATGGATTTCTCTTTCTTTAGGAGCTGATTCCTTAGCCACATGTCAAGATGTGGGACAAATGCTGGGCCATTACACTGGAATGGACAGCCTTCCTCATCAGGGCAGATAGGAGACAATGTCAGATGGCCTTATTGATAAGTTAATGAGGCACAAAACATTTCCTAGAAAACCCATCCACCCCCACCCCACAACCATCTACTCAAATCATTGATTTACACATTATTCACATTGTATTGTTTACATTGCAGAAATAGTCTAGCTAATTAAAGGCTGCGTCCATGTGAAATAAACCTAACTTAACCATTTCCTTTAATCTTGATCCAGAATTAGCGTACAAGGTCTTGCTGACATATGATTTCTGTATTGTGTCATTTGGTTCTGTCAGTGGACAAGCAGCAGGGAAATCCCTAGTGAGACTCTGAAATACTTGTTTCATATTTGAGCAGTAATGAAAATTACTTTTCCTTTTGGAACCGGCACACAAGAATCACAAGAATCACCAAGACAGCAGATCAAGAGTAAAATGAAGTATGCAAATGTAATCATATTTATCAGAGAATGCTTATGGCAGAAAGCTATTAATTTTGCCTGTGCTTCTTGACACTTTAACATATGCATCACCTGCTTCGCGCAAATGATTATTTTTGTGTTTTCCATCTCCGTTGACATTGCATTATTTTCTTTTCCATTGCGTCTTGTTATTTTTCTAAACTTTCTCTGTCTGAGGAGTGTAATGGCCTTTGATTGAAATTTCATTCAGAAAAACTAAGTGAAATACATGTTGTGTATTTAATGGGAAAAATAATTGCACGTCAGGTGAAACAAAGCATGACGCATAGTAACCAGGAAGACTGACTGAAAACACAAGTCAGCAAAGAGGTCAGGCTGTTCACTCTTTCATTTGTTGCAAACACCCGCTGTACTCATTCATATACTCATTCTGTCATTCTCACTTGACTCTTTTAGTGCTCACTTACTCATTTACTAATATAGCTTTTGATATACTTAGTGTGAGAAATCACATTTAAATGATTGACATTAGGGAAGTAGTTCCGAATTGTTAGAATAAGAATTTTCCATTCTTAAATATGGATTTTGTTTTTATTGTTTCAGGTCTGGGAGAATGCAACCTTTAAAACATGATTGTTGTAATCTATTAGTAATTGACAAATAATAAAGCATCATTGCCATATTTCTGTTTTAGTTACATGCAATACATTGATGTTATGGACTAGCCAAGGAGTGAAAACATATTGTAGTTGATCTTAAATATTAATATTTAATGTCATGTGTTCCTTTCCAAACTATTTTTAGCCCTGTAACTTACCTTATCTCAATCTTCACTAAGTACAATTTTGTGTAATGTCCAGGGCAACCCTTTGTGCTGGGCAGGTGCACAAACTAATCAAATGTTCAGTAAATTGTGGAAACCGTTTTCAGAGACAGTGGTGTCTATAGATTAAAGTTATGCTTTTATGCTTTTGCCCTGGTAGGCTTGAAGGTAATTCTGGTGAAATATTGAAAATATGATGAATCAAAGTTCTCATTCATGTTTATTGTCTGTCATATTAGAACAGCCGGTCATCATACAATATCTTCACTATAGTGTAATGACCTGTGGGTTATTGCAGTGACAGTATGGTGGTGATCACTGCATCTGCCAAAGTGCCTCTAACCTTTTGAGTATCACTTATAATTAGCAGGGAGAAGACATGCAAAAAATACCAGATGGTAACATTATTTGATAGTCTCCCAAAATTACTACCGTGGTCCTTTTAATTCTTGTGTGATAGTTTTAATTAAAGTGGCTTGTCAAAATGACAATTTATGCTAAATTGATGTTATGCATTATGCTATTAATACAATGTCGCTGACATTCCTATTAATTACCCTGACTGGTTGATACCACACACATCTTCATTATCGACATAAAGATTAAGATTGCCTTAACTGTTAGATAAATGGAGAACCCTAAGTGATGCATTCATCTTAAATCCATTCAGAATGAATATTAGCTCATTTTGAGGCTGGTTCAAATCATAAATGATCTGCCTTACCTGTCATATCTGATGTTTTCTTTTTTGCCTCTCTTGCTCTGTGACCTGAAAGGTGTCACAAGAAATTACAAACCTGACAGCAAAAATCGGGGACAAACCATACCTCTGTCTGGAAAAAATCTGTAGATAAGTGTGATGATGTAGTTTATTCACAGTACAGTGTTTCACAGGACACCTGAACTGAGCATATTATTTGAATCTGGCTCAGAAAATCTATACTTTCTAATTACTAGTACATGCTACAGTATTGTTTGGCCTATGATTTTATTCTGTTGTTAGGTGGTTACTAGGCCACCTGATATATCATAGTTCCAGTTTTGTGTTTTTTTTTTGTATGAATTAGATGTTACTGTCGTGAAATGAAAATGACACAATGATTTTATAAGATGTTGCAGGTACCACACCTAGCAATGCGCTAAAACGACAAATGGGTCATTTTAGCCCGTTGGTAGGTAGCTGCTAGGCAACATAATGACATCATAATATCTGATATTTATATATGAGAATGTTCAGGGGCCTAAGATGTACCTGTGTGCCAATTTTGCTTGCTCAGCTCCTGATCAAACAGGAGGAGTTCGCAAACAAAGAAACAGGTGGGTATTTTTACCTTTAATAGACAGCGTCAGTAAAGAGAGGCAAATATTATGGTAGTATCACATTTAGAAGACAGTTCAGTGTCATGGGACAGTGGCCAGTTTTCCAGGCTTCCACTGTGAAAAAAATGGGGATGTTGGTGAGTGTTTTGGAATGAAGATAAATTAAAAAACAAAACAAAACAAAACAAAAAACTAAATCATCATCAGACAAGAGCTGATGATTTTGTTGTTGCATTATGGCAAACAAAATCCATGGTAATTTACCTGCATGCAACCAGAGCCTGGGCAGGTACAAGCAGACTACAAATGTAAACTAGAAAGCTTCTGGTACCAAAAGTATTGTCCCAAATCTACAGATTTTGCATATTCATACACAGGATCTATTTACAGAAATTAGTATCATGCAACTACACTGAAAATGCATGCCAAATATACCACCCCTTTATTATTTTATCATAGCAGTGATGTTAGATTCACAATACATTTAAGCAGTACACTGAATCGACTGTCCATACACCATTACCAAAAGGTCACTGGCAGCTCTAACTATGATTAGCAGATTAAGAGATTAAGATTAAGATTAAGATTAAAAAGTAACATGCAAATCAGAATTTTATTCTGGGTTGATTTAGGCTCAAAAAATTCCTGAATGATATCCCTGAATTATTATACAGCATAGATAGTACAACAGCCTGTATTATGTCATCATTCTTTTAAAATCATTTGGAAGACTGTTAGGATATCAACATCAATAACTTACAAAAACAAAAATGCTCAGTGTGTATTTGACATACTTTGTAAGCAGACATAAACCATGGATGAACATACTCCACCAGGGTGGCTATTGATCAAAAATATATAAAACGATGTTGGTCGGGTTGCAGTGTGTTGTTTGGGGCCCAGTTTGCAGTAAGTGAACAGTTCAGTCAGGTCTGGCTGGTTCATCTGTTTTTCCTGTGACAGGGTAGTCATCTTCATTCCCGTTGTCCTTACTTTGGAGCAGGAGGTAATATATAAAGGTCTGCACTCACATGAGGTGTCTCCCTCACCTCTCCACTCGTCCTCCTGGACTGAATAATGTCTGAAGCTTCAGTCTCAGCTTGATATGATGAGTTATACCCTGATTTCACATGAGTGGACATTTCATTTTTTTGTAATGTAGACATTTAATGATGCATTCACATATGATTCCATGTCACTGGAATCAAGGTTTTACTGCCAGATAGAAACTGGAGTTTGGTCACATTAAAGACTAAGGTATATATATATATATATAAAAAAAAAATAAATCTGTAGATGTATAGTATGTATGCTGTGCTAGCTTTTAGTGTTGTTTTAGTTTTGTTTATTTGGTAGACAGTGCTCCTTTCACAAAACTGTTGTGAAAGGAGAGGGAACATCTGGAAATGGGTTCATATTCACTACTCTAAAATGAAGAGTTATTCATACATTCATATTTCTGAGTTATTTATCTTGAGTAAATAACTCTGAGTAGTATATAACTGAGTTATATATTCAATATGGTAACAGTAACTGTTACCATATTGAATATATTATTTAATGTTAACAAAATCTACAAATGCCAGTTGATGCATATGTACATATATATTTCCTAAACATAATTAGGCAAACAAGAGGCTTCCTTGATTGTCTATATTTTATGAATGTTTGTCCACACTGTTATCCTTTGTTTTATGGTGCCTACTACAGTGAGCCCAAAGTCAAACCCAATATGATGAGGTATTAGCCTCCACCACCATTTCACTCAGACATGTCAAGGTCAGGTCACTGTGGGATTGTCTCCAACCCCCAGCGGCCGCAGTCACACATCTTCCCTCTGTAGGGGATGCACATTATTTGTGTTCACCTCATCACTGCTCAGATGGGCTGTGCAGAGATAATAATACCCCCTTTAACCTTCTAAATGATTACAATTGTAAGAAAACAACTGCTTTTATTGCTGGTTACACCCCTTGAGTTGTGACTTCAGGCTTGATTTTCATTTGAAGTCATAAGTGGTAGCTATTTCTTGTTTACATCTCAGATTAGAAAGCGTCAAGTGTATTTATACAGACGTGGTCCATGTTTTATAGGCACTCCCTCCTGAAGTAGGACTCCAGTGATGAACCGACACACCTGCTTGATGAACTTGTACTTCAGAGCAATGAGACCTCCAGTTTTCTGCCACAATGTTTACTCTGAGGCTGCCAACAGAGGAAGGCGAGCGGATCCATTTGTCCCAAGGTGAGACACACTCTCCAATACCCCGATGTTAAATAAACACTCCCAGACCTCTGGCCACCTTACTCCAGCTACTGGAATACCATTGGTGTGTCTAGATGATGGAGGGCTATTGTTATCTATCGCCTCTGCATTCTGCTGAGAGGCCAAGGAGAAGGCTGGTCACAGCGGTGCGTTACATATAGACTCGCCCACTCACATTAAGTTATATTTGGTGGCCCTAAATAAAAATAGAAAAGGGGATTTGTGGACACTTTCTTAGAATAACATCTGATTGAAGAGGGAAAGAGGGAGAGAGGGAAAAAATTAGAGCACAGCTCAGTGTGTGTTTCATCACCTGCAAAGCCAATGAGGGAGAGCGTCTCCGCGTCAACAACTGTAAAGCGTATCCCAGCTTCTGCTGCTCCTGCCATCTCTGTTGCACGCTACACTAACCAAGAATGTGTATTTCTGCAGATGATTAAATCAATACCATTTTGACAAGACTTGTTGGAACATGCCTCTTTATTTTACGCAATTCCTTCCCTTTCGTCAGGGAGCATTTATCAACCTGCCGGGGCGCTGTCACCTAATGGAGATTGTTCTTTAGTCTGCACTTGATAGAAGAGAACGATTATGATGCATGTCGATAGTTTACAGAGATATTGACACAGGAACAAAGAGCAGACCCTTGCGGCTGAAAACCTTCTCTCTTGCACTCCCACAAAGCACCTTGGTCATGTTTCAAATGTGTCTTTCTTCCTCCCCATGCTTCTCCCATGATGATTTCCTTTGTTTGAGTTGTCAATTAAGGTCCAGAGGCTCCATATTGCTCTAGTTGGTTACTTTCTGACTCAAGCCAGGCACTCTTTTTGCTGTCATCTTTTGCCCATAGCCTATCCCTCAAACAAAAATGGTTTCACTTTAAAAAAGACTTCACACCTAGTTGGTGGTTGGCACGTAAGGAGTTAATGATAAAACCAGCCCAGGGTGTGACAACAGGCCCTGAATATAATAAGCTTGAAGGAGACAGGAATGAGAAAAGGTGGCATGCATATAAAAAGAGGGAGGAGAGCAGGAAAACAAATGATGAGCTCTACCTATAAATTCTTCATCTGCATTGGCTGATTGGAATGGCTTGACTATGCACTCAGCTGTGACTTAACAACTAATCCGGTTTGTAAGTTATTATTTATCTCCAGGAAAGTTTGTCAAACTTGGGCTACGATTTTCTACCCTGATTTCCCTCTTGTGGCTCGCTCTCACACATGCTCCCCACATAATTTATGACTGCCTCTGGTCCTGATGACAGATTATTAAAAGTAGAATTAGTTTTTTGCGCAGGATTTCTCCACTGGGAATTGGGAAGGCAGTGCTCTCCGTGGAAGGTCTCTTACGAGGTCTCCATTACTAATAGAAGTTTTTTTCTCTGATGGGGGGCAAGGAGACTAATGATTTGAATTTACTGTGGCAGCCATCACGTGGTCTGGAAGGCATCAGTCGAACAGACAAGAGGTTAACTTCCTCCCTGTGGAGAGGTTTATTGGATTGTTTAGCAGCAGAAGGATAATGTTTTTGTCATAGACTGCTGCGGCAAAACAGCAGTGTGGCTGAGAGAAGGGGAGAAGAGAAATGAAGGGAGAAAGGACGTAGTGGGAAGGGGTCCGGGAATGGATAGAGGGGAAGAGACGCAAAAGATATGAAAGAGAGAAAACTGCGTGATCAGAGCACAGTGAGCAAGGAAAAAGCAAGTTATTTCTAATATAGGTGGACAGATGCTATAAAGCACGGTGATAGTGTACCCTTCCTTTTCAGCTCTTACATGTGCGCAAGAAGAAACACACTCCCATTCAGCGATGTGCACAAAGCATAAGTACACACACACATTCACTCTCACTCACACAGACAAAAAGAGAGATGTTAGTTCCTTTCACCTGATGGCCGTTTGGAGCTTGTACTCCCAGCATGCCTCGGCAGTATGGGTACCAGAGGGGAGTCACAGCGCAGCTGAGAGCCTCGGCTTAATCTTATGCATCATTAAGCACTCAGCGGCAAGCCAGCGCTGTTCATATACATCATCCACGCTTAATAAACATAATGATGACATAAGATGTAATTCTAGATGAATTTTCATTTTATAGGGAAATGGAGAATTCCTGTAGAAAGGAAAGAAAAAAAGTAAATTATCTGGGAAGTACAAAATAAATTATGTTTTTTCTCCTCCACTTAGATGAATGTAGGTGTTTGGTGCATCTGAATTGGGGATAGTAGGCTTCATGGGTATGTCATGTTGATGGTGACGAGGCTTTGGTTTTAGTGGTTTTGGCAATGGCATGGCAAGTTTGGCTGGATGAGAAGCGCTGTTAGGGGAGCGGGAGAAAAATGGGGGTGGCTTTTGTGAAACGTTGGCAATTTTTAATTCCTAATCGTAGGGCCTGATGGACAGGCTGAGACACCCCAGAGTGGAGCTCATCCATCATGGGAAGAAGAAACTGGAGAGAGAGAGGGAGAGAGAGAGAGAGGAGATGTAAAATTTCAGAAGGAGTTACCTTACGGGGGGAGCAGGAAAATAGATTCCAGATAAAAGGGAAGGATGTGGGAGTGAGAGGGCAGCAGGTACTGTGGGAGGGCATCACAGGCCTGAGATTGCTTCATGTCTCCCTGCTGGGACTCTGGGGTAGCTTGGCCTGGAAATGAGTTCCGCTTTCAGGGACTGTACC
>VVAS01014737.1:2551-12593 GCA_015103295.1 Ptychochromis oligacanthus
ATGGCCTTGTCTCCAATTCAAAATAAAAGTGAACATCAGGGGTGTAATGGTTCATTTCATACCTGTTTTTATTCTTCAGAGGAGATATATAACAGACAGTGGGGAAAACAACATTTTTACCTCCAGCATGATGACTTACTCATAATTGAATCATGTACAAAAAATAAACTCCTTTATTCATAACTTTCCTGTTTTCCACTTATTGTTTTTGTCAGTAAAAAAACTGAGCACACAATGGAGAATGGAGGAGAGACTGGTGAGCCAGATCAAAGATAAAAAAGTAGAGCCAGCAAATGTTATGACTTAATACTGTTTTAGCTTTCTCTACCACGCCGACAAAATCATGACCATCCCTAACCCCTGTTGCACATACACAGATATGTCAAACACTCGCAGCAGCAGCATGATACCCCACCAATTAACAAGCATCCACGGACAAAAAGCACAGCAACCCATTCTCCTTGTGCTTCCCACTTGACACTACACAACACTATCATTGATAATCCATTAATGTGCTTTTATAAATTAGCATTGAGAAACTCAAAGGGGACATTTTTAGTAATGTGTCTTTAATGTGAAGGTAGAGAAGGGAATTATCTGCATACTATGGCACATTAATGAATCGATTAATGTGATGCATTTGAAATAGTTATTACCCTTATTAAGCTGTAATCTATACCTAAAGGTTTAGTGTTGCATATTCACTCTTCAGTTGCTGTTTGCTCTTTCGTTTTGTAGTTTTGTTTATTCTCCTAAAGACCATGCCCCTCTTGGCTCTTTCTAAAATTGGCAGGCCTGTGTTTACTCCTCTCTTCTTCACGTCCTCTCTCCATGTCTCTGTTTATCAGTCTGTCCTTCCCTCAAGCTAAAGGACATCCAAACAACAGCAGGGCTCACTATGACTTCACCCAGTCTTCAGTCTTTCTTCCCATTAAGATAAGATGAAACTGATCCCTCGGGGATATTATGGCCAGTACTCAACAGGGATGGGATAAAGGACATAATAGGGTAGTAAGTTGAAACGTATATTTGTAAAGGAAATTTAATTTAAATTATATGTAACTTCCTATATTTTACTTTGTGAGCAAATAAAAGTAATCTCTAGTCAAATGTGTTAAGATTGAAAAAGAAAAACAATTTGACATCAGTTTATCAACATTTCAATCTCTTTTCATAACTTTTAAGTCACAAGGGGGAATTGTTGATCCTAAACTTTAATTTGGACTCTGTTATGAAGACAGAAGTGGAGCCAAAATTGATGAAGCCCAATCTGTGAGACAGTATGTTCACTAATAAATTAACCAAATTTTGAAAATTGGTTGTCATAACTTATTAGTGTATTTCTGATCATTTCCACAAATTTCCATTTATCTGCACAGCCCTCTGGCCTTTCATTACTTGGTGTGCCTGACAGCTTGACAGCCCCATGACTCAGCGGTCCTTCTTTTTAAATCGGTCAGTTTTCTGAGGGGTGGTTTATGTCCAATCAATAAAGCTCTTTCTCTACAACTGCCTACCTTGCTTCTCTTTGCCTCTTTGTGCCTTACAGGAAGTTAAATATTCCTTTAATTCACTCTTTTTCCCTTGTTTTTTTTGTTTATGGTGCAGATTGCAGCATTAAATATGTAGTGTAGCTACAATATAAGCACTAAACCTAAATGTTGAGGAAGAAAGTAATATGCTTGTGAGATTTTAGCCTATTTGCCTAGGAGGAGTTCTTCAATAGGAGCCCTATCGAAGAATTTCATAATAAAATCTACCTGTTTAATTAGCTGCACCATTGGTTAGGGCTTTAAAAGAGGAAATCAATGTAGATTAACCTTGTTTATCCAGATAAAATTATATTGTTGATAAGGGCATGTCTCTGTCCTGAGCAGCTGACAGACTAAAAGCTAAATCACTGTGCAGAAAATGCTGGTGCTTCACTGCTCTCTGTGCTTTCAAAACACTTGCACAAGATACACCACCTTTATAACCCAAATAAGATGCAGCTGACACCAGCTGTGCAAGTACAAGTTTTCTTCTTTTGACATCAAACTGCTTTTATGTGCAAAAAGCTTAAGTGCTAAAAGTCTGAAATATAGTGAAAACTATCAGCATCAATTAAAAACAAAATGCAGCAAGTGCACTGCAAACAGACTTGAATAAATGAAGACATACATAAAGCATGTGACCTAAGCTTACATTGAAGAGACAAAAAACAGTGGGAGGCAAAAAACAACAAATCTGTGTTGAGCAATGAGGACTGTCCTCAATCCGTAAATAAATGTCTTTCTTTCATGCTTTCTGCATTTTACTGTTTATTTTAACAATACCCCACTATTTATGTCAGTGAACGAGCAAAACAGCAGTGGACTGAAATGTTCCTTAATTCACATTCAAGTGCTATATTTCGATGTAAAACCCAACTACTGTCCTCTGGAAAAACCTACCCTAGTATAGAGGGTCTTTATTTAAAGCTGGAGTAGGCAGTAATTTTTATGGCATCACTTAGAAAAACTCCATAACAACATTTTAGTATTGTAATTCAAAGTGGAGAGCAAACTAGACTTCTGTTCCTCCTCTGTGCTTTGTTTTATGGCTTTAGAAAGACTTTGGCTAATCACAGGTCTTTTCCAGAGAGAAGGAGCTCCTATTGGCTGTGCTACAAATGCAGATGGTGATATATGTCCCTTAAGATTGTGGAAAACCTTATTCAGTGGTGGAAAAGTTTCTGTTTTGGCATCAGCAACCACTGCCTATACAGCAAAACAGTGCGGATGTTTATTTCTAAGATGATGGCTGCACATTAGAGTCTGAAACTTTAAACTGGATACATTTAAGCATTACACCACTTTTCATTTAATCATTAGTCATTATTAAACTCTGGCCCTCTTCCATAGTGTTTTTTTTGTCCGGTCTCCCTCTGGTCTCTTCTGTTTCCCCTCACCCTCAACCGTCGCTGCAGATGGCTGCCCCTCCCTGAGCCTGGTTCTGCCGGAGGTTTCTTCCTGTCTTAAGGGAGTTTTTTCTTCCGACTGTCGCCGAGTGCTTGCTCATAGGGGGTCATCTGATTGTTGGGACTTTTCTCTGTAATATTGTAGGGTCTCTACCCTACAATATGAAGCGCCTTGAGGCGGCTGTTGTGATTTGGCGCTATATTAATATATATAATTTTGAATTTAATTGAATTTAATTAAAGGTTACTCCCCCATAGCCTAATAAAGGAAACATGGAAACTCTGAACCTAATCTGCTTCCGACTAGGTTGTGTGTTCATCATAAGTTACCATGGTGATTTTGCCAAATAAAAAGAGAGCCAGTCAACAGAGCTTGCTAAGCCATTAATCTGGCTTTGTAGTACACCACTCCGTTCTTCTTCTAGACAGTTAAGCTGCTAACCTAATTTTCCTTTAATATCCAAATATACTGAGGTTCTTAGTTTGGTTGTGTAGGTAGATTACATGAAAGCAAATAATGAGTGGCTATACTGAATATTGCTAATAGTTTAATATATCTAGCCAAAAAACTCAAGGCTGCAGCTGAGGCTAATTGAAGTTGATATTTGTGTTGCTAAAAATGACTTGGAAACGGGTTTTTTTGCCTTTTTGCCAGATTTTTTTCATAATGCCGATTAAACATTTTCTCACATCTCAAGAAAACATTACTAAACAAGCAAAAGGTTAGGTGCCCATTCTTTGGCTGGAGAGTAGCTTTACTAGCTGTTTGGAGCCACATGCTACTGTTTTGTTTGTTTTTTTGTGTGCTGTTGTTTCCAACCAGTTCAAACAGAAAGCTGAGTCAAACTGGATAAAAGTGAGTTTTATGTCAGGGTATTTTTTCCGTGATTGTACTTCTAATGATTATAGAGATACACAACTTAGAATATATTCGGTAATGTTGTATAACATTTTCACATTAAAGACAGAAAAGCAGCAAGGAAACACTGAGAAGCTGTAACCAAAAATATGTTTGCTTTTGGTTTATCTCATCTGATATTTCATTTTATTTATTTTTTTAAACTGTATTATTGTTTACAAGTGGGAAAGAGTGACAGATTGGCAGATGGATAAACATGGCGTCTTCAGATACTGTACTGGTCTGTTGTGATAATGAGAGAGCTGGGTCTTATTCCAGGAAGCTGGTTTAGCTGACAACCCTGAGTGTGTTAACACTGAAAGAGGGAAACTCCGGGTTTTCTGTTCCAGAAAGAGAGTTAACTGCAACCGGGGTAACAGACTCTGTAAACCTAACCTGCTCGCTGGCAGGTTTTCTTCAACAAACTCTGAGTTTCTCTCACTTCTCCCCTCCTGCTGCACCTGAACCAGCTGACTGACACTCGTTGTCATTTCCTCATTCATAAAGTCGCTGTCAAATTGCATAGCGGAGCGAATTAATTTGCAGAAGTTTACATTTTTATAAACAATGAAATCCCAGTTAGACTTTAGGTCGCCATTTATTGTATTAACATGAGCGCTTTTATTATCAGTCATCATTATATAAGGACGGAGACGGTGATTATGTCACGGATTTATTATCAGCTCCGAATAAAATCTTTCGATTCTGTGACTCTGTGGACAGTAACGCAGCTGTCAGACTGTCATTTTCCTTGCACTGGAAATATTTCCAGTACAATCACTGTTTAAATAAAACTAATCTGTATAAAGCTTTAGACACAACACACTGACCACTAATCAGTCATTTGTTGTGTTGTAATTGGTCACACTGATGGAAAAATATCTGCACAGTTGGATCTTGGAGATGATGTGAACATTTGAGTGAAGAAGAGGCTGAAATGACTAAAACGGAACTAAATATATTTTATGCGACTTTTTAAATCCAGGATTCAGTCTAATTGTAATCTGATTGCATATCATGTTGAAATTCATTCAGTCATTCAAATTCATAGTCTGGACCTCTACATATTTTCTAATGAAAATCACCTAAATCAGTCTCAGTGGGTCTACCCAGAACCAGATCCAGTATCGTAGTCTCTGTAACGGATCAACAAACTGGGTCTGGGTCGGAGTCAATTTGCACAGCAGGACGGATCCAAAATGGATAAGGATCACCAATTCAGACCGGATCAGGCCAGGATCCAGTTTGGCTATGGTCACTTCCCAGATCATCTCATCCGGATCCGCTTTGGATGCATTCAAAGTGGCTCATTTTGTCCCAACACGATCTGTATTCCTTATTTTAAATGGCTCATCCTTCCAAAACTATGCTTACCTAAAGCTTGCACATTTCTTATAACATGTTTGCCTTTACTGATAAAACTTTACATTCGTTAAAGACTTGGAAAGCTTCCCTGTGTTCTTTGAGTGAAATGTGCAACAGTTACTATTGCTTAACTCTGAGTATTTAAAGTAACTCAGTAAAACATGTCTATGACTGTTAGAGAGCCATCCATCGGTGAAGGCTGAGATTAGATCACACTCTAAATGGTTAATCTGGGGAACATTAAAGCAGTTTTTCTGTAAATTTCATTAAGCATCCAATAATTGAAGAAATAATACAATTCTATATTAAAAAAGTGAGGTTGTTACGTCTTGTCAGTACATTAAATAAAAAAAAAAAGAAAAAGAAAGAAAGAAAGAAATGGTCATAAGCTGTAGCAAAATCAGGTTTTTATTTAATAAACTGAATTAAAGGTGGATCTGTCTGTTGCTGTCTGGGTAACTAATCTCAGCGGTCCATCGGTAAAGTGAGTCTGATCTGTAAAATCAGGATTCATCTAACGAAAATTCATGTTGGGTAAATAATGAGAATATAAAACATTATATATTTTATATCAAACTTTTATTCTGTCTATGAAAATGACAGAGTAGCCCAAGCTGAATAAAATGAGTGTTTTCTTTCCCTCGGTTTTTTAAGATATCATTATCAGCACTAACACGTGTTCATATTTCTGGGTCCACTGGATTAAAATGGAGGTGCTCCTCTTTATTTACCCATTACCATGATGAATCATGCTATTGGAGCTCCATTGATGATGGCTTTCAATCTCTACTCACACGCGCACTCGAACTTACTCTGATCAGCTGTTCTGGAACTGAAAACTCAGAGTTCCTGATCTCAGAGTTGACCAACTCAGAGATTATTTTTAAAGTTTGTTGAACATGCTTCCTGGAACAGGGCCCTGAGCATGAAGGCAAAGCTGTTGATATACTGTTTGATCTGTCCTCACCTGTGGCCACAAGCTTTGGGTAGAGGCCAAAAGGAGAAGATCGTGGATACAAGCGGTGAAAAAAGTGAGCTTCCTCTGAAGGATGTCTGGGATCAGCTTTATTGGCAGTTTATGCTTGCCGTTTTTGCCCTCGTGAGTGTGTCCATCTTTACTGGCATTTTAATTATATAAAAGTGCTGGAGCATAGAGATTTACAGATGACAAAGAGGGGGATACTTCAGCAGTTGGATAAGATGAGAGGTTCTGTAGAGAACTTCGGAAAAAAAAAATCACTGATCGCTTTGTTTCCTGTTTCGGCTTCTATTCCCTTACCAGCGCTGACACTTTTTTTTTTTTCTGAATTGCGAACCTTATCTTTTATAAGAAGACTACAGCTGCTCCAGTGCATCTCATCTCTGGTATTAACGGTTATGGGGTGTGCTGACGTCACGGTTCTGGCTAACAAGTGGCCAACTTGTCAACCATTCCTGTAGCTTTACTGGTGATTTATGTGTCCGTGGGAAATCTACGCAGTAGCTACGTCATAACCGCAAAACGCAAAACGCTCTGAAAACCTACAACATAACCTTCGGTGTAACTTGACGTGCACCTCCCTGGAAATGTAACTACACGTTGCATCGACGCAGCCCGCAGCAACTCTGACTGGCCCAACCGGTACCATCCTTTCCTCCTACATATTTCCGGGTACTTTTCCGGATTCGTTTAAATCGACTCGAAGCAATGGATCAGCTGGACGAGAGATTAGTTGAAGAAATTTCAAATTACACAAATTTATACAATCCGTCATTCCCTCAGTACAAGGACTCACAGTGGGCAAACTAACACAGCATATTCACCCTCCGTCTATCTCAAGCTGTTCAGTGGTCGTACACTCCATTTCCTACGACATCTTTGCTGTTTTCTCCGTAGCAGTTCTTTCATTATAAGTATTTGTTTTTCAATATTTATTGGCTCCAACTGGAGTAGCATGCCAGACATTATAGCAGCCATTGTTTTAAATAAACACGGGAAGTACAGATTGGAAGTAAACATTGGTTGACAGTGCTATCTACACCCTACCAGTGTTTTTGTGGCGAGATTGCAGAGCCACTAACACACAAGCATAAATGCAGGCAACGAAGTCGGTCAATTACGTAGGTTCCATCGTAGGCTCCGGAAAGACACCGCAGAAGTCTAAATCAGGCGTTAGAGTTAGGATGAGGAGCTTGGTCATTCAGGTGTTGCTTAGAGTAGAGTTCTCCACATTGAAAGGAGCCAGGTGAGGTGGTTTGGGCATGTGACTCTGCCACCTCGGTGAGATGTTTCGGGCATGCCCTATTGAGAGGGGAACCCAGGATAGACCCAGGACATGCTTTAAGAGATTATGTTTCTTGATAGGCTTGGGAACACATTGGTATTGCCCCCAGAAAAGCTGAATATGGTGGCTGTGGAGCAAGATGTCTGGGCATCTGTTTTTAGATTGCTGCCCCCTCAACTTGGTCCCGGTTAAGAGGTAAAAATGGATGGATTTATTCCATATTTTACCTCTACAGGCTTTGGAAACATAAGATTGCCTAAGACAAACATTTGAATATAATTAAAATGAACACAAGCTTCTCTGATGGCACTAATAGTTCCGCTGAGCTTGGAGGATCGCTTACAAACTTGGTATTTTGGAAATGAAAGGCCAGAAGTATTCTGCCTGTGATCACAAAGTGATTCTGAGAAATGAAAGACAAACACTTTCACACAGCTTCCAGAGTCAAGAGTAATGAATGTTCAATAATGATAAATCGAAAGGCAAACTATCTGCATCACGCAGCTTTAGCAGAGTAGCTTTTTTATTTTTATTTTCTTGCTGAAGTAATTGCTTGGAGCTCTTATGATACAATATGCACGTAGCATTTTCATACAAAAAAAGACATTTAATTATCAGGAATCACAGTGGAACTGCTCTTAGGGAAAGTCAATCAATCCGCGCATTGTTAGGGTGTACTTAATGAATAGATTGAACTTAAAAGGTATTACACATATATCAGTTTGGTACCAAGGACACAGGAGAGTGGAAGAATAATAAACCGAATGTACATAAATGATACCTGCAGGACACAGTGATATAGTTTCTTCTGGTAGAGAATGGGCTCTGGAAACACTAGTGTGAAATTAAATGTGCTGTCATGGCTTTATAGTAAAAAGGTGTCTTTAGAAAGCCGTGACCTGAATAACTACAGCACTTGGTTTCATTTTATTTTCATGTACTTTAGACCGGAAAGCATATGCAGTATAAAAGATGGGCATAGTCAGTGTGACGTCACCCACTGACTGAAGTTTTTGGCTAAAGCTTGGTTAGCAAGCTGCATTTATAAAATGTGCGGGTCTGACGGTCAAAGCTACCTGGTAATTAGTGCTAAATAACAAAAAACTTCACACACCAAAACTGAAGCACAAACTTCTTGGATGCTCTGTACCACACAGCAAGCCATATTAGCCAGGTGATTCTATTAAAATGCTCCAAATAGTTCATAGACAGTGAAGAGGCACGGTTCAGTGATTTGAATTAGTAAAGGTGAAAACCAACAGAAACAGATCTGCTCCAGCTGACATCTATCAATGTCTGATGTGTCTGGACATCTATCGATTAAAGCAGTATCCTAACTCCAGTATCTACACAGAAGAGTTCAAGAAAATTCACCTTTTTTTTTGTACCAGGCTGTAAACATATTTATTTCTGTTGTAAATTTGGACGTTATAACATGGGAGTCTATGGGGATTCACTTGCTTTTGGAGCAGGCCTCAAGTGGACATTAGAGGAACTGTGATTTTTGGCACTTCTGCATTCACTTAATTTTTCAGCCTCGGAGGTTGCTGGCTAGTTAGTAATAGAAAAATTACTTTTAGATTTGAAAATTAGTTCTTAATGTAAGTATTTTTTTAAGAATAATGCCAAAATCATTTTTGAATCTACCTGATTTTTTTTAAATGATTTGTAACTTTTTGAAGACAAAACTGGAAATTAAATGATATAAACAATAATTGTCAGACTAATTGCTGATTAATAAATTAGCTTTAAGTTGCAGTCTTAAAGAAATGTTTTGCCATAGTAGACAGTTAACCTTAAACCTTAAAAATTGATTAATTTGAATGTGAAATATTTAAGGAGGATAAGTTACATGAACTTAATATAGTATACCAAAATTAAAAGTTCTCTACTTTAAACTAAATTTAAATTCAGTGCACTTTATACAACCTTACTTTATCAATTTTTATAATAAACAAAGTCAGAAAATGTCACTATGGATACTTAAGTAATGATTACACTACTAAATCAAAGATTTGAAGTGAAACATCAACAGTCCTGAATTTTGTCCTAGCCATTGCAGAGAAGTTACTTCCTTAAAAAATGAAATAAGAATTTTTTTAATATAATTTCATATTGGTATAGTATACAGAGAAGAAGTACAAATAACTTATAAGTAAAGTCAGACAAACTTCACATACTTAGCAGTTAGGTGGGAGGAAATTAAAAACATTTTTTTAGACTCGATGAAGAGTCTGAGTCCAACATGTATTTAGCAATGTTCAGCTTTTGACTGCCAGTCTGAGCACAGCCAGGGACATTGTGCAAAGCCTCTTGGTGTCAGTTCTGCTCGCACTAACACAATATGTAGACAGTCAGTCGTGGATTCGCAGCTTATTACCACTTCAGCAGAATGTTCGCCTAGCTCGTGTTAACCGCACGGCATTACTTTCCTTCAGCTCTCTGATGCTTTTTTTTTTTTTTTTTTTTTTTTTTTTTTTTTTTTTTTTTTTTTTTTTTTTTTTTTTATAACTTTTTTTTTTTTAAAAACCCCCCTTAAAACCCCTTTTCTAAAAAGAATTTTTCCCACAAAAAAAA
>VVAS01014743.1:2603-14475 GCA_015103295.1 Ptychochromis oligacanthus
GTAAAAAAAAATTCTCCTAACAGGCACTCATTTGCGATTTCTTATCATTTAATTCAAATTACAGCTAAAAGGTGTCCCTTGGGAATTAAAAAATTATGCTCGCCATCTAAAATGTATCAAAGTGCACAGTGGGATTGGATGTACATGTGTTGCAACAGCTTGAACGATTTGCGTAGTTGTGAATAACATCCTTTACCGCACATGTCCGAGTGGGCTTCCACCCACGGTCCGTGGACATGCAAGTGTTGTAGAGTCTCTAAATTGCTCACACTGCACTGTGTGTAAATGTGGGTGTGAGTCCATCATTGTTTTTATGCTGATATCCCTGACAAATGGGTGACTGATGCAGGGTGTTTCCCTGCATTTGGTTCAGATAACATCAGAGGAGTTATTAGTGTGTGGTGTATTTCAGCTCCAAAAAAAAAACATTAAAAAAAAAACATCAACAACATCAAAGAAATTTAACATAAGCTCTTGACCCCTTTTTCCAGATTTTATTATTAGCAAGAAATCAGCCATGCAAGGTTTGGCATGAGCTTTATTCAAATTCAAAGCACATGAATGTTTATTAACTAGTATCAGATTGTGTGCTCATATCTTATGAGACATCTTGCATGTATCCTGACCATTTCATCCTAAATTTCCAAGACTACTTTATACTCTAGAATGTATTTATTAATTTATTTAAAACAAAAAAGATTACCTTCTTCCAAATAAACATTCTTTTCTTTATTTGTCAAATAATTTACATATATGCAGTGTGTAACAATATCTTAGTAACAATAGTAAGTTATATTATATCAGATGTCTCTGAAATATGTCCTAGTTACTGCAGCTGTTATTGCTGTTATATGTCACTCAGCTGGATTATATATAGAACCTGTACAGTCATTTGGGCTGCCTCATCTCTTCATCCAACTGTAAATAATCAACAGAAATTGAAAGTGTTGGATTCCATCCAGTATCTATAGCACTAAGCTTAAAAATGACTCTGGGTTCCATATATATACTGTGTTCAAGCTCCTGTCATGTTAGGTGGGAGACTGCTCCTCGACAATGGATGTCAGCTCATGGTCTGGCATAATTTCCTCGCAAGAGTGGTGACATGTGAACAGCTATCCTTCTGAGCAGGATTGTACAATATTAATTGAAACGGGAGCATTTCTTCACTAGTCTTCACCAGATTATTGGCCCTTTTCTGGCTCGACTTCCTTTCAGGTCCACACATGTGTGCAAATACACACACACACATTTTCGCTTTTCTTAACTGAGCCTAAGAAAAGAGTTTTTATTTTCCATTATTCACCAGTTAATGTCTTTGTCTTCTGTTTTAAAATTTGCGTGTATATGTTTCACCCTCTTTGACATCAATTTCTTAATTTCATACAAGATCAACCCAAAAAACCTTTCTGGACATACTGAAACAAACTAATGGTCCAATGTCTGATCTCAAGTAAAGTATATATTGCTAGGTTTGCATGCTTAACTTAGGATGAATACAATATTAGGCACCTAAACTAGTATCAGACAAGCAAACATCACTACAAACACTTGCATACGAACCCTGATTTCATGAGGATCTTTTCTTCTCTTTTAATTAATTTGTTCGTTTTCGATTAAGTTGCCAGGTCTGGATTTAAAACGGTGTCACTTTGTTATAACTGGAGTATATTTTTAGACTCTGGGGGTGGGTGCACATGCTCATTCACATCCATTTCCATCTTAGTTGTTGGCTGATGGGCATGCAAAGGTAAATCTAACTTAGTTCAAGGGTTTGTTTACTGTTTAATTTTTTTTTTTTTTAAATGGACCATTAAGAGCTATTCCACAGTATTTAGACTTGTTAAAGTCTTCTTAAAGTCGACTACGAAGGGTTTAGTTATTACTAATAACATTAATGGCTTCTCTGTTCTGTTCAGGATCTCAGTGAGCCGTGACAATGAGCAACTGAAACAGCTAAATAGAATTCAGGTATCTTATTATTTTTCTCACCTGTTTTCCTACCATGACACATCTTAATGTCAAACCAGGAAAAGACAAAATTGTATAAATGGAAAAGGCCTGTCTGGATAATTATCCATTACAATGCACTTATTTTGAACCATTTATATACAAACAGTGATGTCTAAATTGTCATTCCTGTCAAAACCGGTTTTCTACCAACTTTCTGAAACCAAACTGAACCAGAGTGATGTATTTAGCACATGAAACCCAAAGATGTCCCCTCTGGGAGGATGTCCCCCAACCCCTACAGAGGCTGTGACTCTATAAGCCCCTGATGTCCTATAATCCCGCCCATGGCCTTGAATGTGGGTACTTTTTTTCATGTCTGTTCTGAATGAAATGCATAATCCAGGGCCTGGCTGTACACTGGCCAGTCAAAAACTCTGCTCTCACAGCCGAGGTACGCCAATCGACTCTCCATTCATCCACAGTCCCTGGCAGGCTGAACCTCTTATTTGTGTGCAGCTGGACCCTTTCATTATTTACACTTGAAATGATAATGACATCATGTGTGCACAGCTGCACTATTTGCATCCACGCTGCATGCTGCCGAATTTGTGTGACAAAATAGATAGGTAGAAATGAATTCTCCTGCAATATTTAAAGGTTGCCTCTTCAGATGTGGAGGTTTTGCGCTTGTGTAGTTTAATAACTGGGCAAAGGTGACTGAAAAGGATACAATGCCTTGATAGGGCAGTTTGCAAGAGTGATACACTAAGTAGGAGGCAAGGAAAGTTCAGAGTCAGGATTTTATAAGTGAGGGGCGAGTGCAATGACAAGAGGAGACACTATTCTGTAACACGCCGCTTCTGGGTTAAAACAGTGTGACAAATTTTGTTGAGCTGGCAGCTCCAGTGCCATGATGGGGTGAGATTTCTGTGTAGGGCATCTCTCTTTGAGGCTGGCTCTTTGATTCCCCACTGAGTAAGGTTTAAAAGGTTGGAGGGAGGTGAATGCCAGTATTTTGTTATTCTGTACACTTTGTGAAGGTGTTAAAAGGAGGATAGGATGACTGGCAAATGGCTGAGAATAACAGAGTAAAAGACTTTATTTATAATGAACAAGTTTATAACAAATACAACTCTACCAACATTTCACATACACTTACAGTCGTGTCAGTGATAGAACTGCTATAAGAGCCTATTAGATAATACAAAAATTTGGCCAAACAAGTGCTCGAGCAAGCCTAGAAGTCACAATGACACTGAATACTAATTGCTTCTTGTCTGTTCCTGGATGCCACTCAATTCACACAGCACTGAGTCAGACATGACTGAAACACTGACATGCAGTTCTATGAGATGGAGATGATGTTTGCAGTGCTTTGAGTTTGTCATCTCAAAAGAGCCTCTGCTCACTTTGAACCTCCAAACTGCATAACCTTTTCCCGCCATCTTGACAAAATTGTGTGTGCAGAATCAATTTGGGGGCATTTTGTGTCTAATTTCTGGCAATAATGGCGCAATATGTTGCCATTGCTGCGTGACAAATGTCACCATTCAGCACAGCAAATGCAATACTTTTAGAAGACATTCCTCTAGGTTGTTAAATGTAGGTATATTTACATAAACATGGCATGTAGAATGTTGGTTATTCCCGACAGAAAACATATTCAGTGTAGCTTGTCCAAATTTTGTCCTCATTTGGATCATTGCTGGTGTAGGCGCAGGTGCCTGTGGAGCTACAGGCCACCATGTGGAAGCCCGCCTCTGTCAGCTTGTCAAATGCCTGCTCTAGAAAATTATACTTGAGATAGTACCGGGATGTGTATCTCTCAGGGGGCCTGTCCGGGTCTCTGCTCTCATTCAGCGTGTCCCCAAACACTTCTTTGGCCAGAGATGTCTTACCGCAAACCGTGATGCGCGCCACTCTCCTGAATTTGGCATCGGTTTGGATGTCTCTGCCAATAGTGTACGAGCCACGGTATCCTATCGTGATATAGCCGGACTTTCTGGAGTCCAGAGAGGGGGAGCGCATGGCCCCGCTGACAGACATGGTGCGTAAAGTCTCTAAGCCAAGGGAGGAGCCGCACTGCTGCGCGCCGTCTTCTGTATCGCTCTGGCTGATCTCTTCACTGACTGAATTCTCTTTACTCACTCGGGGGCTGAGACGTTTTGCAAGGTCCCGCAGCTGGAAAAAGTCAGCCTCCCTCTGCAGTCGACTTTTCTCGGGGAAGTAGTCCGGGAGGACCAAGTTCAGGTCTCGGAGATAATCGAGGATGTAGCGGAACAAGAACCCGTCCCTGTCCAAGAAGAAGCGCCCTTTGCTGTCTCTCGCCAACTCCTTGGGTGACTTCTTGCTGAACATGTTCCATAGGAGTGAGTCTGGGACGGCAATCAGAGTTTTGTATCTGGTAACATAAACCTGTCCGCCGACATTCAGCTCAATAATCTCTGAAAACGGGGTGCCTGAATCCCCGCAGCTGGAAACCCCGCGCTCTGTGTCGACCAGTGCCATCTTCTCTGCGCCGCTTCACTGAAGTGGAATCAGTGAAAACACTGAGACACTATAGCGGCAGCAGCTCGTTTATGAAGCTTGCGTTTACTGCGTGCGTGTGTTCGTATGCGTACCGGGAGGTGACTGCTAAATTAACATTTAACTATTGAATGACTGTCCTGTCAAGAGTGCCAAGGCAGCTCTCACTCTTCATCCACACATACACACACAGAGAGAGAGAGCGAGAGTGCGCAAATCCACATCTCTTTCATCCTTCAGAAACATTAGCTTCCTCCTGACCATTAGGCATAAATATCAATGTATCCTCTACTGATTCTGTGATTTATAAAATGAATTACAGTATGTTGGAGTGTTTTTTTTTTTTGTTTGTTTTTGTTTTTCCAAACGAATGCAAATGCAATAGGAACACACAAACCACAGACTATGCGGCTGGTTATTCCTTTGAAGACATGCTTGGAAAATATGGAAATAGTGACACCCATTGCATCTCGAATGGAAATGCAGCCAGCATCCAGTGCTCGCGCACACATTAACAGCACCACAACATTAATCATCCAAGTGGGGAAGGTTGAGTCACAGACACGATATGAGCAAAACGAATCTCTTTTAAAAGCACAAACTTAAACCTAACTAGACACATGTCTAGACAGGACATGTGCAAGTTTTATACTAAACCTGAGTCTCCAGGGTTAGATGAGGATTTTAAAGACAAACAAAACAGGATATAAAACAAAAAATCGAGCTATCACAAAGCCCTTTAAGGTACATTCAGATTTAACCAAAGTACCAGGCAACAAGTAACCTCTTATGTTAGCAACAAATGACAACAAGACATGGCAGGCCGCTTACACAGTTTCCAAGAATTACATGGAGGGGAGCAGTCAGGAATGAACACAAGCACAGGCACCAGTCAGGGCCAGGGGCCTGCACACACTACTTAGTATACAAAACATTTAAGCTACACTATGTACACTACTCACAAAAAGTTAGGAATATTCAACTGATGGGTGAAATCTATGGAAAATGTAAAAAGTTCATGATACAGTGATATCATATCATGAAAGTACGGCATTTAAGTAGAAGCATGCGATGATAATTTCTTCATCTCAAACAATTAATTGAAACAAAAGCTAATAACAGCGGTGGGTATAACACAACAAAACATGTCAATGTCTCAGTAACTGGTCATGTGTCAGGTGTCGTCTTGGGCTCATGATGTCAAAATGTGCACAGCATGACGGAGAGGACTGTTTACATACAAACTGTCATTGAACCAGAACATTTAGTGGTCGATTCATGGATCAGACACTTGTTGTGATTTGTGCGGTTAATCACCTTGTTAGAGAACAGCATGTTATGCAAAATGTACTGAAACACTGAAAAGTTGGACATGTGCATTCAAATGTTCAGAGAAGGTCAAATTAAGTTCACCTACAAAGGTTATAGTGCAAAGGTTATATAAACATTAAAACCATTCACCCCATAACCACTAACTCACCAAAAGTCTTAAACCCCAAATATAGTAGTAAAAGGACTGTCTTTTTGTCCATAAATGTGGGAGTTCTCACATAAGTTCTCATTATGTCACGTTGTGTACAGATGGCAGTGATTCTTGAGAAATGGAACAAAACAAGTTTTATATCTGTAAAAAAACAAACAAAAAAAACCACGTCTGACACATCTAATAATCATTACCCAAAATGTTTGCCTTTATTTTTCATTTATAATATGGGTTGTGGTGGTAGTGTTCTTGTGTGTGTGTGTGTGTGTGTGTGTGTGTGTGTGTGTGTGTGTGTGTGTGTGTGTGTGTGTATTGTGGTGTTTTTGTCGTGGGTGAGATTTAGGAAGTTTCGAAGTTACAGCATTTCGTGAAAGCATCAGACAGTCATGTGGATCTCTAGTCTCAATGAGCATAATGCAGTGAAGCCTCGTTCTTTCCTGTGTATTTTTATGTTACTGTAATTTGTAACATCATTTCAGTTATTTTTCTTGTCTTAATTGTAAGAAGTCATTTACCTAGTTTTTGTTAACTATATCTTTGATACAGATTACACAAATCTGAGCAACGTATAGTACAGAGTATCAAGATCTCCGTATGAGACACAAGTTACATTCTGTTGTCAGTTTGGGAATTAGGGAAACTGGTCAAATCAGATCAAATCTGAAATACTCTAAACTCAAGCTGCAAGCTGCAAGAGCTTTAAGAGTCACTCCCCAATCAGTATCGCTCTGTAGCTGATTAGTCTTTCTTAAGAGAGGGTAACTCTTTTTATGTTCATGGGGTGTTTTCTGCTTGGATAACATATAATAGGTCATGTTGTGATTACATGACATTCATTTTAGGCAACAAGGAAGCCCCTGTGGAGAATACTTCTCTTTATGTCATGTTCAATTTAAGTTGGTTAAAAGAAATAATTACTGTTTGAGAATAGATTGACATGTAAATTAAATACAGTGACATCCATATGGTTTGTGTGGGGTCTAATCTAAACATAAGAACAGCTGGAAAGGAAATATTTATTTAAGCCTTTCATGTACATTAGTTAAAAAAAAAGAAAGAAAAGTGGAACACACCTGTGCTTTCCTCATTTTTACATGAGATGGTAGATGGAATGGATAACTTTGTTTCATTTTCACTTCTTCAAATTTTCAAAAACTTTGGTTTGTCACCAAATTTCACCTGGATAGTGAATAAAAATCCATAATAAGCCATAATAAGCCCATGTTTATATGCAAACTGGACTGGTTGCTGAGACTGGGTTTGCACCTGTCATTATGTGCAGTGTTGTTATCTCACCTTCTGTAACATTACAACTGAGGCCAAAGCTGCTGGTTGGTAATAATCAGTGGTTGAAAATGAGAAACCTTCAATCATGTGATTGCCACCTATTTCATTTCCCTGTTCAAAAACTTCCCCTTGCACAAAGAAGATTTTCCGCCGCCTGTCATCTCAAAAAGACAGACATTGCAAAAGACAGCACTCTTCCAAAGTTATCTGACTCAAAATGAGGCTCTCTGCTGCTTTTGTAAAGTTGGTCTTACAGGCTAAAAAAGGTCAACAAACTTGCAGCTTTTGGACTGGATTTTTATCTTTAATCATGTGACGTGCCTACTGGAACACAGATTTCATTTTAATTTGAATGTGTCAAAGTCAACTATCACAAGATTTTGTATTTTAAAAAATCAAGTGGAGTAGCAGATTTCCCAGTATAGACAGCGTTAGTATAAATGAAGAGAGAGCATTCAGTCATTGTGAAAGTTTCTACTTCTCAATAGTGGGTTTTTAGCCACTTTGGAAATTTGGTAGTCCAGCCCTCAGACACTAATAATGTATAAAAGTCTGCTTTACTTGGGTGTTTAGTTATTTGAAGAGCTTGTTGAGACTGAACAATGCTTCGCAAGGTATTGCTGGTTGCTTTTGTCTTTGCATATTTTCCTGGATTTATGTCTTGTTGCCATGTCGCTATATGAGATTTAATAAAGGCACCTTTTGGAGAGTATTTTTGGCTTCAATGACCAGCAACATCTTAACCTGATTATATCCTTAATAACTGTACCATCTCTGGAGAGGTTTGCATGGTTTGAACTGACTAGCCCTGTTTCGTTTTTTACAGGGTATCACAGAGAGCTTTGGAGCTGCGATCCATGGCCTCAACACCTCTCAGCTGACAGATGGTGTGATTAACAGGAGCAAAAGGATGATGCTGGACACCCTCGGTGTTGGTCTATTAGGAACCAGAACAGCTGTCTTCAATAAGGCTCTCAAGTACAGTCAGGTACAGTAAACTGGAGGTACACTATGATTACAAAAACACCCACTATGAAAGATTTCCTTATGATGCAAGTAAGAACACCACAAAAGATGTTTATTAAATTCTATTAGTAATATAATACTTAAATACAACTCATATCCATTGTCTCTATTGTCAGTGATCACAATAAAATCTTTTTATGGCCTTATTAGAAGTTGTTTGTGCAACTGAAATTAACATACTGCTCATTGTCAAATTTCCTTTACAAATGATCAGTCCTGTTACCTAACTAACTAGTATAGTTTTCTTTTGTGCACTGATTGTAATCTTGACAAATTATTTGAGTCATTTTCCATGATATGTTGATGACTGATTATCTTGTTGTGTCCTGTACCTCTTTGACTGGCCAGTTTGTAATTACAATCCCCTTTTTGCTGCCAGTTATTTTTGGATTTTCTAAGATGGAGCCTTATTAATATTCTCATATTAATGTGATTGCAGCTGTTTGAATCTCACGAGAGGAGCAGCGTGTGGGGTATATCGGACATAATTCTGCCTCCTCATCATGCTGCATTTGTCAATGGCATCGCAGTAAGTTTGGTCCAACAAAAGCAAAATATCGAGAAATCACAAAGCACGACCAAGCTCTGCTTTGATCCCTGATTACGTCTCTGTCAAACTGTCTATCAGGTTCACTCCATGGACTTTGACGACACTTGGCACCCTGCTACTCATCCCTCAGGCGCTGTGCTACCTGCACTGCTAGCCCTGGCCGAGACGCTGCCCAGCCAGCTTTCTGGTCTAGATCTGCTACTAGCCTTCAATGTTGGTATTGAGGTTCAGGGCAGACTGATGAGGTTCTCCACAGAAGCCTACAACATCCCTGAAAGGTGTGAAAATTGGAAATGCTAAGAAATATTTCTGCTCCAGATCATGCAGACTAGAAATACTAGAGCATTAAAAGGCTGATTCCCCAGTTACTTAGTACTGTCAAGCCATGAGGACAGTTTTGGTTTCCTTTAGGTTTTAGTGGTGGATGTGGGGAGTGGACTCCAGTTTGTGCTGGTTTGTTTAAAAAGATCCTTTAAGGGGGGCGGGGTAAAAATCAGCCTCATTACATAGCTTTGCAAACAAAATCTTCAGAAGAAATGTGTTATTTATTAAAATAATTATTGTCTGATTAATAAAACAATGATTTCGGTAAATCAAAATTACTAAGCTTGAATAAATCTTAATGTTTTGCTCCTCTTTCCGCCTCTCAGATTCCACCCTCCCAGTGTTGTTGGGGTGATGGGCAGCGCTGCAGCCTCAGCTAAGCTCCTTGGTCTGTCGCCTGGACAGTGCAGTCATGCTCTGGCTATCGCAGCCTCCTCTGCTGGGGCTCCCTTGGCCAACGCTGCCACGCAGACCAAACCTCTCCACATTGGAAACGCTGCTCGGAGAGGCCTAGAGGCTGCTCGGCTGGCCCAGATAGGACTGGAGGGAAATCCAGCCATTCTGGATTTAGACAGTGGGCTTGGGGTTTACTACAAAGACTATAGTCCTTCAGCCATGGCAGATTCTGCCTCGAGAGCCTATAAATGGATTCTGGAAGATCAGGATGTGGCTTTCAAGCGCATCCCCGCTCACCTGGGGATGCACTGGGTTGTCGACGCAGCTCTGGCAGCCCGAGCAAAGCTCAAAAATACAGTTGGCAAATTTGACCTCAGCCAGATCCAGCACGTCACACTTCGAGTGCCTCCATCCAAGTACATTAACTGCCCCTTACCTGCCACAGAGCACCAAGCCAGGCACTCATTCCAGTTCAATGCCTGCACCGCTCTGCTGGATAATGAGGTGACCGTGGAGTCTTTCAGCGACGCTCAAATCAACCGGTCTGCTCTGAGGGAGCTCCTGCGCAAAGTCAGTGTGGAGACGCCAAAAGATAACCCGCCCAGCTTTGACAAGATGTACTGTGAGGTCGAGATAGAAACACATCAGGGGCCGAGTTACACAGCCAGATGTGATACCTTCTACGGCCACTGGAGGAAGCCACTGAGTAAGCAGCACCTGGTGGAGAAGTTCAGTATGAATGCTTCTTCTGTGCTGTCCACAGAGGGAGTGGAGGGGGTGATCGATGTGATAGGAAATATCGAAAAGGTGACGGAGTGCTCAATACTGGGCTCATATCTGAGAATGACGAGTGACCATGTGCAGTTTGACAGCATGAGGATTTTGTGATCATACACAAGTACCTATGTTAAGCTTTGTAACCTATTAAGAAAACAAGAATCAAGTAATAATTATGTAAATATGTTATATAAATTCTTTTCTTCTGTGGTTTGAAATAAAGTGAACTGAAAAAGTGAACTTTTTCCATTTTATTCATTTATTTTTGTGAACAATATCTTCACCTGTAGCTGATTCTCTAAACAGACAGATATGTGACAGAGCCATTACAGCAGTAGTAAAACTGACAAGCACACCTGAAAAGTCAGACCATGAGGAGGTCAGCTCTATTACTCACTAAGAAAATCTTTAAGTGTTTTTAATCACTCCAACTCTACAATCATCTCCTCAGCTCACCAGGCATCTACCACACAGCTTTCTAAAATGACAGCCCACCAGTCTTTTTCTTGTTTCCGCCCTGTACTGATTACATTCAGGCAAGTTTCAGGACGCCCTGCACCATCGATCCGATTCCGTCAAATATGTCGTGGATCGGAGCGTTGCACATGAAGGCACAGGTGGTGACCAGCTTATTCTTCTCATCCACGTGGCTCTCACTGACGGTCTTGCTCACATGTTTGCAGCCCAGCTGGTTGATGGCCGCTGCAGTGTCAGTGGTGTCGGGATACCTGAGAGAGGGAAAAGAAGAGGCACCACATAATGTTTTAGTGCTCAAAGGCAGTTTCTGTAAACACATAAGGAGCATTCAGGGTTTTTCTTTTTACAACTGGGAATTTATATTTGTAGCTTTGGAGATTCATCGATTAAATTAATAACATAACTCTTTTAAAATCATAGGTGTGTGGAAGACTATGCTTAATAGAGAAAGCATCTTACTGGCCTGTTGGGAGCAACTTAATGTTTAGCATCCTGCCCAGTGCAGTAGTTGGTCTGTTCTTTAATAACTCACCAGCAACATTGTTAGGTACACCTGTTCAAGTGCTCATTAACTCCAATATCTAAGAGGCCAATCACACGGCAGCAACTCATTGCATTTAGGCATGTAGATATGGTCAAGACGACCTGCTGAAGTTCAAACTGAGCATCAGAATGGGGAAGAAAGATGATTTAAGTGACTTTGAACATGGTATGGTTGTTGGGGCCAAACAGGCTGGTCTGAGTATTTCAGAAACTGCTGATCTACTGGGATTTTCCCACACAACCATCTCTAGGGTTTACAGAGAACGGTCTAAAAAAAAAAGAGAAAATATCCAGTGAGCAGCAGTTCTCTGGGTGAAAATTATTCATGTTTATTGTTTTGGCATTGTTGATGCCAGAGGTCAGAGGAGAATGGTCAGACTGCTTCAAGCTGATAGGAAAGCAACAGTAACTCAAATAACCACTTGTTACAACCAAGGAAGAAGAGCATCTCTGAATGCACAACACATTTAACCTTGAAGCAGATGGGCTACAGCAGCAGAAGACCACACTGGGTGCCACTCCTGTCAGCT
>VVAS01014758.1:2222-22596 GCA_015103295.1 Ptychochromis oligacanthus
AGTGGCAACCTACTTTAACATCCCCATTTGGTGAAGTCACCAGAGGCAGAGTGCTACCTCTGACAAATTAAAAACATTGTTTTCTTTTTTGTTTTTTTGAATTACCTAAGAAACTTAAAATATTTTTCATATAGATATATACCTTACAGTTATGTTACTGTTTTTTGTTGGGTTTTTTTGCACTACTTCACACATAAAATGATGTTGCCATTGATGTTGATCGTTTGTATTGTTCAAATCTTTACATTTAAAAAAAAAATCCTCTTAATTTTTTATCATTTTTTTCCCCCTTTGGTATCAAAAATGATATCGAGTTTGAAATTCTAGTATCGTGACAACCCTATAGGGGACACTCTGGAAAGGCTGCACATCCATCAAAAGGTCAGACACATAGACAAACAGCTACATACTTTCATGTAAAAAAATAGACATTTGATTGTGAAACTTGGTAACTGATTGTGGTACCAGCAGCTCTTGGTCTCCAAAGCAGCACAGAATACAAAGTTGGATTTCCACCAGTGCAGCTATTAGACAAAAGCGCTGCTGGAGGGATAACTGAGCACTATTCACCAGCGATACCACATACTGTGTGTCAAAGTCAGAACATCTGTTTGGTATAGGCTTTGGTTCAGTTCTTGCAGTTCCAGACTTTAGATACACCTCAGTTGGGGTGAGGAGAGACAAAGAGAGGCAATGATTCAGTCTACTGTAATTAGGCAACATAAGTGGATGGATTTAAGCTGAGCGACTGAAGGTGAACAGTGTAAAGTTTGTCTGGCTCTTATTTGTTGTCCTGATTTTAAAGTTCTTCTGTTACAATCTTTCAGGCTGTTTTATATGTGTAAATAGCAGAAACAGTAACAGTAAGATAATTTCATACATGAGCCAGCTTAACAGTTGTGGCAGGTGTATAACAAACATCTTACAAATACAAAACTTCACAATGCTTAGGATAGAAAGAAAGAAAGACAGATAGACAGATAGAAAGCCAGACAGATGCATCCGCTGAAGATTGCAGCCAGACTGAGTACACAGACTGCCCCAGCTCACTAGCAAGTCGCACTGAAAGAGGTACTTGCAGAATATTTGTGTGGTTCTTCTCCTATACTTATGACAATCCTGATCATGAAGGATGTCCAAAAGGGGACTGACCTAAAACATTTCCAAAACATCAAAGTTCTTCTCAGACATCGTAGCACACAAGCTGAGCAGGCACACACAGAAGGGCATTGGAAACAACATCAGAGAGGCAGCATCAGTTATATGTTAACAGACAGTGCACTGATAACCTTCAGCAACAACTCTCTGTTCTTGATGAACCTTCACACCAAGCTCAAAGGTGATCAGGAAGCAGACTGACGTAGTGGGCAGCTATAAGTATCTGGGAATCCGACAGGCTAAGAGAAACCATGATGGGGATGCAAGAAGGTCAGCCACAGCAAAACACCTCCAGAGGGTAAAACAGGTGCTGAAAAACCAGCTCTATGGTAGGAACAAGATCCAAGCCATCAATATGTATGCCCCACCAATCATCAAATACCCAGCTGTAATAGTAGGCTGGACACATAAAGAGGCAGTCCAGCACCCTGACAATCTATGGGGCAATAAAAGGAGGGAAGGAGGATTAGGGAGTGTCAGAGTCACAATCCAGGATGAAACAATGAGCATCCATGAGTACATCAGGAAGAATGTAACTTGAGATTAACTGCTACAAGAGTGCCTCAGGCAGTGGAAGCCAGGCAGTGTTTGAAGAGGAACTATTGTAAAAGACCATGCTCCTTTATGGTATGTACCACTGACAGATAGAGGAAGTGGCTGACAGTTCCTAGAAAAGACCAGCTTGAATGACAGCAAAGAGGCTCTGATCATGGATGCACAAAACAGGCCCTAAGCACCAGATCCAAGCAGGAGTCTACCATAACCAGCAGGACCAAAGGTGCAGCTTGTGCACTGTCCAGCACAAAGAACCAGGGTCTAAGATGCTTATTCAGACAGCGTACTCTGAAATGCATAACCAAATGGTTCGGACAGAGTGCAGGAACATCTGTGCTGCATAAGTCCCCAAGTCTGAAGGAGACATAATACACACAACAGTGGCATTAGTGATCAAAATGAAACATGTCAACTAAAACTACAAGCATATTACAAGTCATTTTGATCTGCTTTACAACACTAGTTGGCAAGGACCTTCAGAAAGCCAGATATTGAATGAACCATTATGAACCATTAATTTGCAGAAAATCGTTTGCAGTTGGCCCTAATAAGTTTCGCCTAGCAGCACTGCTATGAGATTTTTCACCCCATCATGTGGTTCTGTTTATGCCTGTATGAATGCTGCAAATCACATAAACAGGCTAATTTTAGCCTAAATATGCCAACAGACAAAGGTCCATTTGAGTCACCCCCTTTCCTTCCCTTTATCCTCACTCTCCCACTGCTACCTACTGAATGCACTTCAAGTTATATGGGTATGAGTGTTCAAAAAGCAAAAAAATAAAAAATAAAATAAAATAAATCACTTTTCATACAGTAATACTACATGCACAAGGAATTTCGAAATTTCAAAAACTAACAAATGTAGTATTTTCACTAATATTGTGCAAACAAAGTAGTCTTTAATACTAAATAATCTGTTGCACAATGCCCCAATTTCCCCACAGGAATCATTCAACCTTTGTATCATGTGCTAATTTGCAAAACTAAGGCTTTAAAGCCTTTGACGCAAGTCTCTACATGAGTCTATGTAATTGGTCAACATTCAGATTTCTTTAGCATTCTTCATGCGTCACAAGGATAAGCTGGTCAGCAACAGGAATATGAGCTGAGCTGGATATTAGGAAACTGTTATGTCTTAAAGAATCAAACTGCATTGGTTGTCATTGTGATTCTGGTCATCAAGCACTCTAACCAGCTGTATGTGAGAGGCTGGTGGACGGAAATCCCTATGCCAACACACACACACAAGAATGATCCTTACTCTCTCCCCCTCTCTCCCTGTCTGTTTCTGCCTCCAGCTTCTCACTACCTCCTTCTCACTTGCCCTCTCATTTAACTCCCACCACCGTCCCCTCGCTGGGTTTTCTTCACCACGCTGCAGGCTCTCCAAGGCTTCTCCATTCAGTACTTTCTAATTAACAACAGAGGAACAGAAGCACAGAGCGAAACTTCCAGAGGAGACATCCCTGCTTAAAGACAGAGGCAGCACACACACAGAAGCACACAAACCTCTCAACACATACACAACGAGGCTCATGAAAAATGCATATACACATGGATAGATAGGTCTGTACTGTACTTCTAGAGCACATACTGTATGGCCTACTTTATATGCAGCACTGAAGAACACTAGGAAGGAGAAATGAGATATATTTGAGGTGGTCAGAGTGTTATTCTAAAGGGGAACTCTTGAACTGTCAGTTTAAGTAAAAAGCACAGTTAACTTGAGGATGTGAGACTTCTCTGTGGTTTCAGAGCAGCTGATTGCAGAGTTGAAGTCCACAAATCCATACTTGTGATTGATGTGGGCCAGCTATGCTAAATACACTTAAGAAGCAAACATAATCAGTCACAGTCTTGGCTACAGATCCTCTGCAAGCAGCACTCTCGCTCCTCACTGTAATACTGTGACGGTTGCTAATACTAAGTCTGCTGAGGCTGCAAAGTAGATAACCAAGGTTTGCTGTCTCAGTTCACCAACTCGGGTCACAATCAGGTTAACAGCATGGGTCAGACTTGTCACAGCTGTGGTGTAAATTTCATTATGGTTTGACTGAAAGCGACCAACCCACATGTTTGTTTCTGTTCCAGCAGTGTGACAGAAATTTAACAACTGCAAAGATAAAAGTGTAAGATTGATACTGTTCTCATGCCTGGCCATTAAATATGAAGATACATCACAGTCACCTTTGGCCCCAAATTATACAAGCTTAGAGACCAGTTAGTGACACCCTGACAACCAGGGGTCGGTAGAGAAAAATGTGTACTCCCCAGCTGGTTGGCGAGTGGTTGCTGTCAGTTACTAGGTGCAACTGATCACAAAGAGGTGCTGCACCAAAAACCTCCTTGTGATTGCTTTGGTCGCTAGCAAATTGCCATTGTTGCCCATAGTTTGCATGGAAGGCGCTGATTTGTCGCCAACTACTCTCCGACTGGTAGTGAAACTATAAAAAGTGCAACGCAAACCGGTCGCTTTCAAAGTAACAGTTGCACCTTTTGAAGTAGTAAAGTACAGCTTTTACTTTGGAGGCGAATATTGTCAGTTTCCGTTTTCATTTTGCATCACACTCTTTCAAGTTTCATTACTGCTCAGCAAGCAGTTGTCAACTGTTTGCAGACAGGTTGACATCTTCCATGCAAACTACAGGCAACCGCGGCAATCTTCTAGCGACTAAAGCAATCCCAAGGAGGTTTTTGGTGCAGCACCCTCTTTGCGACTGATTTCACATGGCGACAGCCAGCAACCTCCAGCAACCACTCAACAACCGGTCAGGGAATACACATTTTTCCCTGGCAGGTCACTGACCGGTCTCTAGGCCTGTGTGACTGAAGCCTAAAATATGCACAAAAATTGCCATGTCCACACTAACACTAACTGGCAAAACCAATGTTATGTAAACCACCACATGCCTGGACTACCCCAGAAGACTTATTGGAAAGTTGAGCAGAAACTGCAATTTTTGGAACAACACCCAGGTTCACTGCATGATTGGATTTTTTTTAGCCCTTCCTACGTGCCCTTCCCAGAGTTGTCATCTGTCACTTCATCCTTTTCCAGCAGAAAACATCTGCCACAACTACCAGTGGTTCATTCGACCATTCGTTAATTCTGGGAAAAACATTACAGGCACTGCAGAATTATATAATATCATCATTCTTGTTTGGCAATAGGGTCATTTTATGCATCAAAATGTGTTCCTTACTGCGTCATTCTGAACGCTTTTTCTTTCAGAGTAAACAGGTACTTTGAAATGCTTTAAGAAATAAATTGAGACAAAAAGAGGTGAATGTTAGCTTAAAAACACACACACTGATACCACAGTATATTTGTGCAGCAAGTGGTCCTTTTATAATCTGATTTGCACCTGGATTTCTATTGATTTTTTTCATCCAATTCCCAACAGCTTGCCTTCTGGCTGTTTGTATTTGAGAGTCAGCAAATAGGTAAAAATAATCAGATTTTATAGCCTCTTAAATCTCATTTATAGTAAACACTACAGGAAGTAAGCCAAAGTTTTTAAGCATTTAGACTGGCGGGCCAATAGATCAGATGTTTATTCAGCATGTAATTGTTCTGAGATTGGAGAGACTGTGCAGCACAAAGCTTTTACAGTACATTCACTTTTGATGATATGAACACGACCGTGTTGGGATTTGAGACACATGCTGAGTCAACACTTTCAGACATACAACTCTGAGTGTATTAACAGCTTGGTATAGTTTAGCACTGACCCAGACAAGCCCACACCAGTGTGTCATGCTGAAGGGAGGTCTGTGCGGTACTGAAAGCATTCTCATCATCATTTGATATGCTTCCATTTGCCGCACATAGCCTTGCTGGCAGAACTCTGCGTCATGTCTTAGACTGCTATAGATTTACAGTAGAAAGGGGATGGAAATGTGGAATGTGCTACTTTGAGAGAATGTGAGTAGGTGCAGACATGTCTGAGGAAATGTCTCTGTGTCTTAAGCTTTAAAGATTCAGGCTACAAAATGGCCAATGGACAAACAAACATGGAGATACACAAAATACTTCCATGTCACCATCCCAGGCAAGCAGCCTTACGTAATTCAACACCTGGTTGCAGTAAAAAGTGCATATCCATGAACTCACTCATACACCAAATCACTCATCACATTTCCTGGTGTATATATCTTTTTACCCACTACTTTTCTGTAAGGCTGTAAAGTTGTTTTTTAAAGATTTTAGGCCGAGGACTAAAAATGAAGATGTAACTTGCCCATTGTTACACTATTAGAAAGAAAAGTTGACCATTTGTATGGCGCCAAAGCAAAGACCTTCAATTTTGTATACAGATCCATGTGCCTGGGTTTTGACATTAGTTAGTTCAAATGCTCTGTGACAGCCAGACACTGGTTCTGATCATCTAACTTAAATATCTCTGTACAGAAGTCAGCAGACCTGTGGCTACAGCTTCACCCCCTGCCACATGTTGTCATTATCATCCTGTATCTTCATACCTACAGCTTCAATGGTACATTTGGAAAAACAGCTGCCTTCATGATAGCCTTACTCCTTACTGTGACCCGTTCTGGAGATCATACTATGCTAGTCAGGCTGGGCTTGACATTGTCAGACTATAAAGTTTTCTCACTGTGGTTTATTAGCTGCAGCTGGGCTTTTATAGCATAATAACATGCTTGAAATCCAATTATTTTGCCATTTACAGTCCATCAGCCATCTATCAGAGCAATGTTAGCATGATAGCACACTATAGGGTAATGTACTTTATTTTTCATAAATCCTGCCAAGCAGCCACAACCAACAACTGAGCTAAGTGATGCTACTAGCATGTATTGTCTGTCTAAGCAAAGCCTGAAAGATATTTCTGTATTCAAGTGAGCTCCATCATTGGTCAAAAAACTGTTAAAAAAAAAAGAAAAACATCAGTGGACCTATTTGTTGCAGTACACACCCATGTACAAAGCCACATACATCTCCCTATTGGCATAACTACTTACTAGAGCACCAAATGTTTATTACTTCTAATAAAATGTACTTACTACTATTTGCTATAAACATCAGTGACCATCCATTGGAACAGGACAGGTAGGTTTTATTTCCAAAGTAAAACAACCAACCCTACTCCAGTGAGGCCATTAAAGTCAGAAAGTAGAGTGACAGTGCAGCACATTGTTGGCTTTGGTCTTCTTATGGAATTTATTGCATCGCCAGCCACTTAATCTAAGACTCATTGTTATTATCTTTACAGGTATCCAGAGATGAACTGAGGGAAACAAGTGACTTCTTTCAAGCCCTAGACAGTAACAAAGGCAGTCAATAAAGTCATTATGATTTATCCTCTGAAGACCATGAACATCTTCACCAAATTTTGTACCGAATCTGTTCAATAGTTAAGATATCCCCATCTCTTTTTAAAGTGTTCTACCAACATACTAACCAACCAGCACATGAAATCTGAGCACTCATAAACCACAAATGAATACAAAAAGCATGGGTATACTATTCTATATTGGGCCTCTGAATCAGCAGTAAAACATCCTTGGGACAGCAACACACACCCCTCTCCCTCTCTCTTGCCCTGTCCCTCTGACCCCTCAGTTTCACCCCCAGTGGTTGTCTGGGAGACAGATCAGACAGTACAGCCTGTCTAGTTTGTGGGGCTTAGAACAAGCCAGGAAGTTGCAGCTGGCGCCAAAGACCTTTTTACCAAAAAAGAATGACATACACACAAACTAACAGAAAGGTACAAATACACACTCATCCACGTGCACATTCTCTCACTCTCTCTCACACACACACACACACACACACACACACTCAGATGTCCTGGAATATGTGACTCAGCAAGACCCACAGGGACACTAAACAGTGAAGATGGATGGTATCACTTAACAGCTCTACACACTGCAAAAAATGTCTGAACTAACATTCTTCCTAAGTTCTTAATGGTATATTTATCAACCTATTATATATGATTTGTACAATAGAACAGTATTGATTACTATGATCATTCCTCCTGTCCATACTGGCAACAAAGTACATCATTTCTGCAGTAAGATATAGAGAATACAATTCAAAATCCTCATTGTGCAAAGTATAAAAGTTAAGCTGCAGCTAACAGGAGTCAGAAAAGTTAGAACAAATGGAAATCATCTAAAGCTGCAGTTTCCTTTGAAAGAAATTGCTTCTTTCCTATCACTACCTATGTAAACATTCTGAGAAAGACATTAACAACATTTAGTTCTTTTCTAATATACTTCTACTATACATCAGCATACTAACATGATGGTGTTAATATGCTTTTACCAGCATAATGTATATTTAGCAGCATAATGTTAGCATTAAAACCCAACTCTTAAACTCTTAACACCTCTTAGCTGACTAAAATGTCATGAGTTTTGACTTTCTATTGACACTAGATGCAAATTTAAGGACTCACCACTGCCATTACAGGTTATAATGAGGAGAGAGTGAATGTCTGTGCAGGTTTTCATGGTAATCAATTCAGCATTTTTCAACATATTGCTGGGAAAAAGACAGGGTATCAAAAAAGTCAAGAGCTGTCATCCTCTGAAGAACATAAATGTCTCTGAAAAGGGCGATTTAAGCGTAGGCCAAAGGGGTGAAACAACCTGCTGATAGTGCAGTCTCTACTGTAGAGTAACACTTCTAAGCAGTCTTCACACATGATCGTGATGGAAAATGTTGGGAAAATTTGAGAATGCCTCAATCACACTACAGTAAAAATAGGACAGTAACCTCCTTGCAGCTAGCAAAAATCATTGGTTTCCTGGTGATTGCACTGAATATTTTCATATTCAGCGACTGATTGCAAGTAGCAGAGGCGACTAACTGGTCGCCCAGAGGTTGAGCGTGCAATATGCTTGCAACAAGCTCAACCTCTGCGGCCGTTTGGTTTGCAAATAATTGCGTCTAATTTATAAACGCAGATTGCCAACATGGTTCAGTCAGTCTGAGTCACAGCACAACTCGTCTGCAACGTGTCTCTTTGCAATAGGGGACTCGACTCAATTGGTTGCCAACTGGTTTCATTCTGTTTATATTCCTATATAAAAGCAAGGTTGCGAAGCGCCTATGTCATTTTGCAGTTAAATCACTGTGCTGCAGCAACTGCATCACTATTTGTGGCAGAATTTCTGAATTTCTGTTTCAGATCTATGAGGTTCTGGATGGACTCTGAATGTAAGTAGTTAATGTGAATTGCTTTAATATGAATTTCTTTGTATGTAGAAAGTAACAGATTTGCAATTTTCTCTGATTTATCACAGTTAATCACTGTATTATCGCAAAAAGATTGCATGTAATTGCCGAACTGACCCTGTTCAATCACAAAATGATAGCACACGGATGGCAGATCCATCTTCAAAGGCAACAAGATCACAAGTTCATTGCACGCGGTCCCAATAATTTTTCCCTACTGTGACTGTAGCATAAGGGGGCTGCCTCAGAAGACCATGCAGAAATTATCAGACATGACACCCATTCGCTTACTGTGAATTTAACAGGCATGTACATGCAATATTCCCACATAAGCACAATGGAAACACAGGCGGATAGGGAGCTGGCAGGTTAGACACCAATTTAATGTCCAATATGACCGAGTGAAGCTGGGATAGGCTCCAGCCCCCCCCGCAACCCTGAGTTGGATAAGCGGTAGAAAATGGATGGATGGATGGATGACCGAGTGAAAAATTTGTATTTTCACCTGTAGCTTTAGTGTGGGTATCACTTAATTGGGATGATCAACTATACATGCAAAAACAGATATGCAGCTCTGACAGCTCTCATTCTTTGGTTTTGCCTTTAAAAATCCCTCAAATTATGTGTGTTGTTAAAAAAAAAAAAGAGAGAAGTAGTGGATGATAGTTAACCCTGTTGCTATGAATTCAAACTGGTGCCTCTTATTGCATTTTCTTTCTCGCTTCTCGTCTCATCCCCCTCGTCCCTTCTTTCTCCCGCTTGCCTGCTCAGCCTTACATGGACATCCTGCATGCTAACTAACTAACTGGCTTTGGGCTGCAACCAAGCATTCACTGAGCAGGCAAGCATTTACCAATCCTACAGTCATCAAGCCAAGCTACATGTTTTGTATTTTAATTGAGGCTTTGTAGCTGGTGTAGTGCACGTGTCTGTGCGTGAGCGGTGGAAGCCCCCCCAGCGTTCTGCTGCCCTCAGTGCTTCTTGTTGACTGGGGTAGCTATTATCACAACCAGGCAGGTGGATGAGAACCACGCATGAGAGAGGGGCAGAAAAGGCAGGAGAGATGGAGTGCAATGCAGTGTCAAGCTGAAAGAGAGCGACGGATCTGAATTTCTTTAAGCTGGATCGATGACGTATTCACAAGGGGGCAAATTATTAATATTAATTTATTATTTATTTACATTTAGAATTTAACTTTGTCCTATAGGGTCATCGCAAGGGCCCGTTCAGCAGTAAAGCAAATTCACACATAGGTTAAAAAAAAAATGAATTAATTTAAATTAATAAAAATGTATCATGAACAGTCATTTCATTAATTTATCAAGCAAAAACATTCACTGGTTCCAGCTTCTCAGATTCTATATAGTTTAAATAAGTTTAAGGGATAAGGCACCCCTCTGTCTCTAAGGAAGTTGTGATTTAATGGACTAAAAAGAAATACAAAATAATCCCATGATAAATCATTAGTGAAAATAATCTACATTCTTTGCTCAGTGTCATGAAAAATCAAGCACTGGAACATGCAGACGTTGTAACTTGTCCCTTTAGACCAGCAGCTAATTGTGTCTTAAGTGAAATGCACTGAAGCTGCATTTAATTAGTGCAGGACTCCTTTGATCACTCTTTCAACCTCAAGGGTTATGACCACTTTAAGAATCACTGTGTAAAGGCTAAGAAGCTAAAAGAATATTACAAAACCCATTTTATCAACCAATATCTGAATAAAATACACCACTAAACTACAGGACTCTTTTCATTAGAGCCCTACCAGTAAATCCAAGTATCAACTCACATCTCATATCATCTGTCACATCTATACTGAACAACCTACACGTATCCTTGCAAAAAAAAAACGTATAAATATAAGCTGGCATGTTTTCCTACTAATATTGGATAAATTATATTTTTCATTCGTAGGCAGCATGCAACACACCAAGCTGCAGGTTAGCTTTCAGATGATGTCGGCAGTTCACATTTTCTGCTTCAGAGCATAAAATTAGACTTTGATGAGAACTGCTGCAGATGATCTGATGTTAGAAATGAGTATCTGCAAACAGCAACTACTGATAGGGAGGAGAGTGAAAAGCCAAAGAATAAAAAGAGGAATCTTTTTCTCTTTTTTTTTTAAACTATCTGCACCAATGTAGAAGCAATTTATCATAACACCATTTTCTGTCTGATGGTGTAACCTTTGCAGTCATTGCTCTTCCACGCAGCCACCTCTTTTGTGCAATTAGTCAAATATTAATTCATTCATGGCCCTATTCATTTTATCTCCAGTGCCTGAATTGCCTGCTCAACTCTCCCTCAAAGTTAAATATTGCTGGTGTGAACAAGGCAATTATAGTTGGAATCAATTCTTTTGTCGCTCACATTAATGAGAGTAAAGTTGCTATCGTGCCAGCCAGCAGAGCGATTATTCACGCTCAGCATTCCAGTAAGGGCTAAAAAAGAAGAGGGTGGGAGGTTATGTGGAGGAAAAGTCCATGCACCATCAACACACCTTCTTGTATATCCAGGTTTTCTGTTTTACAGTGCGTTGGCAAGTCGATGCACCACACAGTTATCCAGATGATTCATAGGCAACAAGGAACGCTGCCAGGGAGGACTCCTCCATAACAGATCGATAAAATCCTGAGCTGACCAGTGATTTAACTCCCACATGGCCATTGCCACAGTAGGAGGAGAGGGGGGAGAGCCCTTTGGTATGTGGGAGAACTTCACAGGACTGTGGGCATTCTGTTTTGCTGTATCATAATGTTTTGTTTTTTTTTATCTCCAGAGTTACATCAAAAGATGGATAACAATTTCCTGCCTTTGTGTCTCAGCTTTTTATTTTTTACTTATTTGCTTTTAATGTCATCCTAAATTATAATTGGAGGTACCAACTGCTCAGGCTTTATTTAATGCTCACATAAGGCTAAGTCAGACTCTTCTCCTGCACTGCCAGAGTGCCAAAACAAACACACCAGAAATAATGTCAGATCTCTGACTTATTAAACCCTTTAGATATAAGGGGGCACATGAACTGACACTTAAAATGCTAGAAGTCAGTACAATTCTGGGTTTTTCATTTCTATATAATCACAATTTTAAGAAAGTCACACCGTCCAATCTTCAGTAAACATCTTCCTGCAGTTAAGAGAATACTGTGACCTTAAAAAAAAAAATCCACCTGACATTTTTTTATTAAAAAGTAAATCCTATGCACTAAAGCTCTACAAACAAGGGTGTGAAGAGGAGTAAGGTGCTAAGGAAAATGAAAATTTTAACCACTCAATTTTTACATTCATGAGATATTTTTACATCCATACTAGATCCAAAATGATAAGTCAGTTAATTGACTAATTATAACAGAATCTGTTTATAGACTTTCTTTTTTTAGAATTTCTGTTTAAGTAAAAAAAGAAATACATTTTATGGACAAGTTGGGTGTACCCCGCCTCTCGCCCTATGACAGCTGGGATAGGCTCCAGCCCCCCCGCGACCCTGAGTTGGATAAGCGGTAGAAAATGGATGGATGGATGGATGGATGGAAGTTTATAAACTTTTCAAGTTAATAAATAAGTGCACTGATGGGCATCTGAAAGGTATGGAGGTTATGTCCCCACCAGAGGCTGTACTGTACTGTACTTTACTTACAAAAAAAAATAATTTTCTTTCCACCCATCCATCCATCCATTTTCTTCTGCTTATCCAATTCAGGGTCACAGGGGGGCTGAAGCCTATCCCAGTTGTCATAGGGCGAGAGGTGGGGTACATCCTGGACAGTGTATCTATTAAACCATTTCAAATACTGTCATACATTATAAAACCCAGTGAAATGACAGGAAGGTATGAAGGCACAAAAAACAGAAAAAGCCCAAGCCCAGCTGATGCTGGAAAATCATTGTAGGCCTTCTTTTCTTCCACACAGGAAATGAATCAGGAATCGCTGTTCTATTCTATTACACCCATTGTTGTGGTCATGGTTGGTGGGTAGTTAAGTTTTAGCTTTGGGGCTCCAATGTGACAGTCCAGTTTTTCATAAGAAACAACCAAAAAAAATTTTTTCCAAGAAATACATGTTTGTTTCTTATGCATTTAATCAAATCATGACCTGCATTAGGTCTCATTGGGGGGTCCCAACAACGTTTCATGAATGTTAGAATTTCCTGCAACAGTGTCTTACTTTATGTGTTACTTTATGTAACAGTAAAAAGAAAAGTTTAACTTAGCTAACAGTCTAAAGTAAACTTTGATTGGCATTAATTAATCAATAGATTAGTAAATTAATCAGCATGCAAAACAATAATTGGCAGACCTCCATGCATCGCATCATGTTTAATGTTTCTGCTAATTATACAAACACTTAGCTGAGAGTGATGACTTTTAAACAATAAAGACTCTGATGTGAAGAAAAATACAGCAACTAAACAGTCAATAAAGTAAACTACACTTAGATATTTTTAACCTTTAACACAGTATATACAGCATACATGCTCAGTATAATATACAAGGTTCACTGCTGACCACTACACTGTCATAAGTGTCCATGCTAACATAACTGCTGACAAAAACAGCTTCAGGGCAAAAACACTCACTCATACAGTGACATATGCTAACTCACTTCCTCGGGGAAAACAGAACCAAACAACTGGATGTCTGCTGTCATGAAAACATAGTCCGAGGAACGGCATCAACATATGAGCTGCTCATTAGAGAGGTCACGACCTCTGAGCAGCTATTATGCTCTACAAAGCTGGGAGGGCATTCAAGGAGAGGAGCATCGATCCAGGCAGGCCAAAGGGCTGCGGAAAGAGCCCCCAAACACAGGCTGACTACATTCACAGAGCAGATACAGTATAAACTGATATAAATAAGCAGAACTGATTATTTATACATTTACACATTTAAACGGTGAATACAGTCAAAATTTAAGAAATATAGACAAAAGCACAGTGAAGCATAACCTTTAAGAGGTAGCTTGCAGACAGTTCATAGATTGTTAAATATGAGTCAATAAAACTGAACTGCAGGGAGACGTTTAAAATCTGACATTGCATTAGCAGGTCTGTCCGTTTCAGGTAACCTTTACAAGGTCTCTAAAAATAACTTGCCAAATTAGACCAAATTAGACCCAAAATGTTCCATACACACACTGTGTGCAACAGTACAAGCTATACTTACTATACTATACTATTTTTTTTAAATGTCTCAGTATTAAAATATATCTAGGCGTCATTCTGAGGCTATTAAAATCAACTGAGAATACATCAGGCTTACTGGTGCAGTTCATTTCTACACACTGGAACAAGAAAAACTGAGTTCTTTATGACTATATATGTAATTTCATATTGAAACAATCAGCAAATGCAATTTGATACTTCTGCAAATTCATCAGTTTGGTGTTATTTGGGTTTTAAAGCAGAAAGCAAGTAATGAAGGACACAACGTTATATTAAGCCTGCAGCTACAGATGTACTGACCCACTATTTGGATTGGATATCCGTCTGATTCTGACTCATAATGCTGGATCAGATATAGAGAAACTGTACCGATCTATGGGCGATCTATAAAGTTTGGTTCTGTTCAGCATTTACTTCGCCATGTCACAGCAGCTAGCAGTAGAGCTGACATACATGAAGGTAGCAGCAGTTTGGAGGAATGTCATGCTTGCTATACCAACAGCGTTTCTTTCTATGTTTCCAAAGGTTTTTTACTTAAGCAAACTGTGATGAAGTTGCTATAACTACCAGCAAATACTTAAAGTCAAGGTATCTGCACGGAAATCGGAAATGGAAAAAGTCGTAACTGTGCATCCCTATCTGCAGCCTAAACTCACAAACAGGTGGGGATAACATGACGACCATTGTGCACAACCTGCAACCTTTGTCTGTGAAGAGCAAGCAAGTAGCTTACCCAACATGGGCTCTGGGATAGCACCTACTGCACCATTAACCATACAGTGCCAGGTCTCCATGGCACTACATTTGCTTGTCATCTCTGATCATAATCTCTGCCAGTTTCTGTGTACATTTCTTAGCTTGAGCACAATAAAACAAACACGGACAAAAGTACCAAATACCCAATAAAAGCACTTGAAAATTGGTTTTGAAACTCACTGAGTTCTGACTACTTTAAGTGTAGACAGACTTCCTGCCTCCATAAACGTGCATAACAAGCCATTGCTGCTACACCCTGGTTACAAGGACGAAATATATGTTATTGATTCCTGAGAGGCAGAAGTAAAAATCAATATCTCACACATCCTTTGTTTTAAGCTTGCTTTTGTAAAGTAAAGGAGATAGGGAACCAAATTATTGTGAAGCATATGAGCAGGAAGTCCACTTCTCAAAAATTGTAAAAACTGATTGTTTGTATCTCGAATTTCCCAACCTCCTCATGCAGTGACAGGAAAGGAGGAACTCAAACGTCTTAATCAGCACCACCTGACTTCCTCCTTTCTGCCTGTAATTATAACCAGTATTTTATTTTGGGACACTGATGCTGTTGGGCCTGCGATCAACAGTAACCATGTCTGAAGCATAATTGACACGTGAGCAGCCCTGTAGTGAGTCTATGGTCAAAAGCAGGCAGCGTGACGCCTGCCGGGACCTGCTGGGACCTGCTGGCACCCAGTTCTGCCCCTGCCAGTGGCTTCCATGACAGCAACAGACGATCAGACACCCCCTGATCCAACACACCTCAGGAAGAAGAGCACAGAGATCTGGGCTGACTGCTCCCGCTGAGGGGAGGTGCCACATGACAGTTGGGATGTGGCGGTGTGTGTTTCTAAATGTGTGTGTCCGAGCCTGGCGCAGAAACATGCCATCATACAAAGAATAGCTCCGGGGGAGATAGAGAGAAGGAGTGATGGATCATTTGTGAAAGCTCCATTCATTGGTAAAAATGGCTGGGATGCCAGTCACTATCAGCATGCCTGCGATGGCTGTCTCAGCTGCCAGGGAAACAGCAATCTGTGGTTCAGATTTTAGTTTAGGAATGAGAGAAGGAAAGAGAGCAACTGGGAGAGCATTACCATAATGATTCTGTCATCTCTCCTTTCCTCTATCAGCTACAATCTCTCCACACTGTTGCCCTACCCCCGTCTATGAATATCAGCTGTTTCTGTAGTGCAAAACATGTTCACTCTAACAAGTCATTTCAAACCATGTTGCAAGTTTAACTCCCAGTGGAGCTGATATAACTTCAGTTATTTCCATTTAACATCAACTTATTGTAAGAACTTGCTTTTACATGTATGATTTTGTGATATTCATGGAGAGTATTTGCTAAATTTTAAGTACACTGGCTCTCTTCCCTAAAAATTTGAGCAATAAGTAAAGTTAGATTAGAAACAAGAGGGTTGGGCTTGCCATGATAATACATTTTGGGATATATGCATAATCTAATTAACATATCCTAACTAATCCTGTATATTTCACTAATTTTTAGCGTATGCAGTCAAAGGACCTATGAGCTTCATCCTTCCACAATTCACAAGAATCGCTGTTCCTCCTCCTAGAGTATTGGTCAGAATTTAATCAAACTTACACACAATGATCACCTAACGGGTCTTCACTCAAACTGTGCTCAAGGTCACATTTTTCGTTTTACAGGCAAGAACCTGTGAATTGTGATGGACCGTGAGCCGGATGAGCTACTATGTCATTGATGTTCTGATCATGTTATATTTTGTTAGTTAATCCTTATAAGAAAGAAAGCATGAATAAGAGAATTTAAGTTTCCATGGTGATGATGTTTGACTATATCTTTGCCAGAAATGCTGACTTCCATAAAAATAACTTGACAATTATTTCTTATCCCAGGGGTAATACTATGTGTCCTTTAGCATGCCAACAGATATGGAGGGTTAGCAGTGGGACCCTTGTGCTTTTATACTTTGTTTTACTTTCTTTTAACTTCCACTTTCACTTGCTGGTTTGTTTTAGAAAGCACTGTGATTTAATGATTTGAAATTTGATCCTTCACAACAGAAACCCTGATGAGTTCAGAGTGACAGACCCATCTCACTAATGCCACAACTCTGTCTGCCACACTCCACCGCCAAAGGACAGCTTCTGCACAAATGAACTCTGACAATGGTTCTGACAAAACAGCATTAACTGATGCCCCAGGAGGTCAAGCGGGGGTGGCAAATTCGCACTCCGCTGGCAGTTCAGGGCCGGCCTGTCTAGCTGTTGTGGAAGGAGGCAGTGTACAAAGTATGTGATACAACCCGTCTGTGGGCGACTCTTGCTCGAGTTGTTGTTGGTCCGTCAGCTAGCCACAGAGAAGAGTGTAGCTATAACCTACAAAGAGCTGAAGAGAAACCGAGTGTTAAAAACAATGAAAACTGTCCACTGCAGCCACTATATGTGCTTTTCATGCTGTACTTTGTGATCTTTTAAGTTTTTTTCGCGGTTTTCCTTTTCACGGTGAACTCCGCTGTTGCTCCTTTCCCTATTCCAGCCCACTTGGCAACCAATTAGCAGTCGACAGACACATACGTCACCCGCTCCCAACGACGCCCAGTTGGGATGTTGGAGGACTGCACGGGAGCACGTCTGCAGTGTGAAAACCCCTCTCCACGGGCTGTCTGAACGGAAACGTGTCCTCAGACGGACACATCTGCGGGACCATAAATTACGCTTAAGACTTAAATGGTGCAAAACTTTCTACATAGCCAGGTTAGACGTTCCTTCCTATTTTGAATCTTTGATTAACTAAGCTAATTTTCTCCTGGCTATAGCTTCATGTAGTAACTAATATGAGACTTGTCATTTGCCTCTAGGCAAAATGTCAAACTCTTTAAAACAGTTTCTTTACAGTGCAGTCTCTCACTACCACCTTACTTAGTTGTTTCTTTTCTAAACCCTGAATTAAGTGTATGACAGAAAAGCATTTAGAGATAAAGCAGACAAGCTGTTTGGCTTTCCAGCGGTTTAAACAATGCTGTAATTGGCAGGTGTGTACATGAAGAAGAAAGTGAGCTTGTCTGATCTTATTAGAGAGCTTTTAATTCTCCTCCTCTTCCCTGTCAACACTCTTGCATCATTAGATGTAACTGACAGAGCCACTGTGTGTCTCTAAACACAAGCTGTTCCCCAGTGATTTTTAAACAACTTTTCCATGTTACCAGTCTCAGCTGAAAAAATTGCTGAATATATGTTCAATATGTATATAGCAATATTTGAATTTGAAATTCTATATATATGTCATTTAATATTCTATATCTTATGCAAATTGATTTTGGATTATTTAGATTTAAAACCAGACAAAACCAACAATCCAAGGACCTAAGTGAAGCAATAAGATGAAGGACACACTGCAGCTTCTAAATGAAGACACACCGTTTTACGATCTGGTGATTCGAATTCATTCATTTTGTCCATTTTGGTAAGTCTGAAGAAAATTATGTGAATAAGGTTAATTTTGATGCCACCTCCTTCTAAATTTATAAAACTATATTTCTATAAAGATCCCTTTAATCAAAACAAGGTTTGTTATTTCACCTGCAAGAATTTATTGCTCTGTTCTTGGACCTCTGTGCCCTTACAAGCACCTACAGCAACAAGACCTCTTCACACAACACAGCAAGCATCGGAGATGACAGAAATTATATTAATTAAGTCCACATCCACGACGCAAATCTCCCGTTTCACCACATCCCAAAGGTGCTCTATCGGATTGAGATTTGGTGACTGTGGAGGCCATTTGAGTACAGTGAACTCAAGAAACCAGCTTGAGATGAGTTGAGCTTTGGTGTATTATCCTGCTGGAAGCAGCCATCAGAAGATGGGTACTCTGTGGTCATAAAGGGATGTACATGGTCAGCAACAATAGGTAGGCTGTGGCATTTAAACGATGCTCAGTTGGTACTAAGGGGCCCTAAGTGTGCCACACCATTACACCACCACCATCAGCCTGAACCGTTAATACAAGGCATCCATGGATGCTTTCATGTTTCATGTTTATGTTTACCTCAAGTTCTGACCCTACCATTTGAATGTTGCAACAGAAATTGAGACTCATCAGACCAGACAACATTTTTCCAATCTTCTATAGTCCAATTCTGGTGAGCCTGTGCAGACTGTAGCCTCGGTTTCCTGTTCTTAGCTGACAGGAGTGGCATTCTTAGTCTTCTGCCTGTGTAGCCCATCTGCTTCAAGTTTTGATGTGTTTTGCATTCAGTGATGCTCTTGGTTGTAACAAGTAACCTTGGTTGTAATAAGTGGTTATTTGAGCTGCTGTTGCCTTACTATCAGCTTGGAGCAGTCTGGCCATTATCCTCTGAATTCTGGCATCAACAAGGCATTTCCACCCAGAGAACTGCTGCTCACTGGATATTTTTCTTTTTTTTTATCATTCTCTGTAAACCCTAGAAATGGTTGTGTGGGAAAATCCCAGTAGATCAGTAGTTTCTGAAGACCAGCCTGTCTGGCACCAACAACCATGCCACATCCAAAGTCACTTAAATCACCTTTCTTCCCCATTCTTTTGCTCGGTTTGAACTTTAGCAGGTCCAGTTCACCATGTATACATGGCTAAATGCAGTGGGTTGCTGCCATGTGATTGGATTAGATATTTGCGTTAGTGAGGAGTTGAACAGGTGAACCTAATAAAGTGCCCGTGAGTGTATATCAGCCTGTATGGGTTGGCACCGTGAATACCTGATCTGTTGGGACTGCTGGCCAAGTGTGACTTCATGGCCTGCCAGAACTAATGCAATGCTTGACTAAACTGCTGTGAACAAACGAAAATTAAAGGCAAGGCTACTTTTTTAAAGCCCCTCAAGACGGCCACTTTTGGAAAAACTGACCATTGACACTCAAATACTTGCACCACCAATCAACAAAAATATTTATCACCAAAGAAATTTCATGGTCAATACCAAAATATATGAGACAAGCAAATGTATAAAACCCACAAATAAAATTTTACACACATACCAATCCATTCTTAGAGAAAACACCTCAGAAGACATCACAAAATGGTTAGAACCCAAACCACTGTGTGATTTTGGATTTGCATCAAAACCCCATCAGACACAGTGAAAGTGGAGCCACTTAATTACCACTAAGAGAAAAGGGAAGAGTGGGGAGAGTGGGGAGAGAGGCGAGGGGAGACCTGCTATGTGAGAGGATAAAGGGATGAGGAGAAAGAGAGCTTCACTCACAAGCCAAATCTCTGGATGCTGAGAAGAAAACATCCCAAAAACCATTTATATGTGTGTGCGTGTTCGGTCTTGTGTGTGTGTGTCTGTGTGGCTTTCCCATGGCTATTTACAGCCCAGTCAGACACTGGGGACTGTCTGGAGTTCACACACAGCACACAGGATTTATTAAAAAACACACACACACACACACACACACACACACACACACACACACACACACACACACACACACACAAACACAAACACACACACACACATCCACACACAAAGCACCTAAAAAACAACATACA